>CM053029.1:72930028-72960028 GCA_028564925.1 Lithobates sylvaticus
ACGGGTGGGGGCCATCTTCCCCTCACTTGTCTCCATACCCAGCAAGGGGCAACATCCGATCGCCTCAGCCGACAGCTCCGGTAAGCGGCGGAGGACACCAGAGAGTGGCGGGAGGGGGGTGCCCCTCTCCCGCCACCGATAAAAGTGATCTTTTATCGCAGAGACCACTCTTATCGGAAAGCGGACCACCTGCCGAAGAAGAGGATACCGGGGTTATGGCAGCTAGTGCTAGCTGCTGCCATAACAACGATATTCCTCTTAAAATTTAGGACATATATCGGCGTGTGGCGGTCCGTAAGTAGTTAACATTCCCCACCAATGCAAAGCCCAATGTGTCCTGAAAAAAAAAGATGGGTATAATCCACTAAGTAGTTGCGATATGTACAGTTTTTTACTAGCACGGGTCAAACTTTAGTTTAGGCAATAAGGTTTGTTTTGGGCTTGGTGTTTTTTTTTTTTTTTTTTTTTTTTTACTTTTATTTTGATGTTTTTGATTATATTCTCTTGTTAAATATGATTTGTTATTTTTAATAATTTTTTTTCACTCAACGTTCTTATTAGGACAAGGTAGCTGATGTGTTGATAATGACGTGATGGTTCGTCTTTATGTATATTCACAACCAAGGAATTCATGAACACAACCCATGCAATTTTTGCCATATTTTAACTGAAAATATCTTTTGATGATGATCGATTGAAACGTATTGTATAATTTGTTCTATATTTTGCTCAGTTCCGTTGTTAAACATTCTCTTATTTGTAATTTTTATTGGGTTTGATTGATAAAGTAGAGACAAAAGAAGAGAAGATTGGGACTTTGAATGATCATCAGACTAAAAGAATTCATGGCAACCACAGAACTAATTCTCTCAAAGGAGGGCTTGAGAATGGCAACCTGCATACATTACATTTCTCATGAGTCACTTTAAATATGCATGCATACTGATTTTTTTAAACTTACTTGGGGTTAAGGAATCACCTGGCTGAAAAAAAAAATCCTAATTGTGTAGAACGCTCTTGGACACACACTTTTGTTGGGTTAAATAGACCACTTTCAGACAGTCTAAAGCTGCCGCTGTTTATGAATGGTGGTGAAGTGAAAACAACGTGCGGCCTGAGCTCCCTCGGTAAAAAGAATCCCAAACAGATCAATAGAAGAAGAAAACAAAACGGCTACATCCCAGGTAACTATCATCAATATGTTATCCAGTTCTATGAGATGATATATATTATTTTAGCTCTGTTTTGGCAGGGATTCTGTATAATTTTTAGTTTCCCAATTATCGGGTGTTGATAAATAGTGTTTTGTGAACTGTAGCTGACTTAGCAATGCTTCTGACAAATGTGTTTTTATTGTGAATAGTCACTTCCATCTGTAACGACTAAAACCACTGTATTTGTATGACTATATCCTGTAATCATGTTCGATATATTTACTTAGTCCACAAATCCATTTCTGGTAATCTCATGAATATATTTCTAAAACTCAAAAACATCTAAAATATTCCAAAGGTTTTTGTAGGCCAGTGGACTTTATTTGATGTGGTCACTGGCCATCTACAGGAAAAAGTGGAAAAAATATTATTAGTAGTAGTACTTTATTCCTTTTACACTTGTGGCTAGCTTGACACCACTGAATTTTTAACATAACCTCTATTTGTCCCACAGCACTAAGGAAGGGGGGTGCTTTGATACTCCAAATCACCTTGCCTGTATTTATGTGATTACCAATAAAGTTTGGATTTTTAAACATTAAATTGTGTGCAGGCCCAATTACACCTCTGAGTTGTGGTAACTCGCCCATTACCAGAACATGCAGCAAGACACGATACAAACATTGTGTTGCCATCAGTTTCAAATTTCTCCCCAATGGACCAAGGCAACACACCATAGCGCATTGCATTACAAATGTTTTGATGCATTCGAAATAATGCCCTGCCTTAGCCCAAAGCACACTGATTGTAGAAATAGAACCTTAATCTTTGTTTAAGGCACTGTTCTCCAAATATGGACAAGTGTGAACATAGCATCCAGAAAGTGTGAAGGTGTTTTTAAATTTTAAACAGTGAAATCCTGTAAAAATGCAATTTCATTTTTTTTGGAGAAAAACCTGTTCGTGTTCGGCGTGCCACAAGTCATTTATAATGGAAGACTCACACCTCGTTAATCATCAGAGGACTCACACAGGAGAGAGACCAAGAAAAAGATTTAGAATTTTAGAATCTTAATCGACACCAGAAGAATCACACTGGAGAAAAACCTGTTCGTGTTCGGCGTGCCACACCTCGTTAATCATCAGAGGACTCACACAGGAGAAAAAAAGATTTAGAATTTTAGAATATGACCGGTGCGTCACACAAGTGGCAAATCTTACTCAGCATCAGAGGATTCACACAGGAGAAAGACAATATTCATGTTCCGAGTGTACCAAATCTTTTAGAACTGAAGCACACCTGGTTATCCATCAGAGAACCCACACAGATGAGAAGCCATTTAGATGTTTGTTATGTTCTAAGTGCTTCCCAATGAAGGGAAATCTCAACGAACACTTGATGATCCACACAGGAGAGAAGTCATTTCAGTGTCTTAAGTGTAGTATATGTTTTCGAACCAAACAAGAATTGCTTAAACACCAGAGGATTCGCACAAGGGAAAGACCATTTTCATGCTCTAAATGCCTAGAATGTTTTCATTTTCATTCGCAACTCGCTTTTCATGAGAGGACTCGCACACAAACCAATTAGATGCTCAAAACATAAGTTCTTCTCAAGGAGGAAAACTTTTCCTTCCCAACAGAGGACCCCCGCAAAATGCACATGAGAGAAGCTACATATTTGTTTTCAATGTACAGTAATAATGCCTTTTCAACAAACATAACAGATGATTTTATATAAATGTTCAAAATGTGACAAGCTTTTCCCATCTCAATTTGATGTCGACATGACAAGTAAACCGTTTTGAGAAAGATCTAAAAGTCAAGACTTGTGTGTAATAATATAAAAAGTGTTTTCGATAGCTTGTTTAAAGGAAATGTACAGTTAGGTGGCATTGTTTGTACAGTTTCTAATTTATTATAAATAAGACAGAATCAAAAAATGGGTAAAAATGAAATCTTGCATATTCGTTTTTTATTTATTTATTTATAGTATGCAACAGATACAATGTAATGTAGGCTTCACATGTATAGCAACAGATTACAAAAAAAATAAGTCACATCTGAGATGCCAACAAACCTTGCAAGGTGTACATAAAATAGGCACACTAAGCAGCCACTTCAGGGTACAACAAAACGTACACAAAATTTTATACTGGGTATGTGACGATAGGTGTCCCCTAAGAAAACATATCGGAGACATTCCCTTTAAAATTAGAGAGCCCCCATTCACTCAGAAGACGCTACCGAGGACAAGGCCTGGTCTGAGAGGACATATGAAAAGAGCATTTGTGCACCCCAAAATTGTTAATTTATCCACCTCAATACTGGGCACTTTCACCCCCTTCCTGCCCAAGCCATTTTTCAGCTTTCAGCACTGTCACACTTTGAATGACAATTGCGTGGTCATGCTACACTGTAACCATGTGACATTTTTATAATTTTCTTCACATAAATAGAGCTTTCTTTTGGTGGTATTTAATCACTGCTGCGTTAGCGGCACTTTACAGAGATCGGGGTCGCGCTGTTTTCTTAGCAGCCTGGCTGCGATTGCCGCTCTGCATGCCTGTTTGGGTGTGCTGTCATATGACGTCCACCCAGAAAGAGAGCTGCGCTGTCCCTCTGTCATTTGGTGGGCGGGCGGCAAGTGGTTAAGGAAGAAGGAGGAGAGAGGAAAAAAAAAGAGTGGAAAGATGGGGTGGAGGGAAGGCATTCACCACTGAAGAAGCGGGAACGACCAATATCAGTTGATTAGGGTAAAGGTAATGGACTTGCCAAGCATGTCTCCAGACCAAAACCCTATTGAGCATCTGTGGGGCATCCTCAAACAGAAGGTGGCGGAGTGCAAGGTCTCTAACATCCACCAGCTCCGTGATGTCGTCATGAAGGAGTGAAAGAGGACTCCAGTGGCAACCTGTGAAGCTCTGGTGAACTCCATGCCCAAGAGGGTTAACGCTGTCCTGGAATATAATGTTGGCCTACTTTTACCTTACAGCCAAGCATCTGTGCCATTCTCTCGTGTTGAACTGTGCAGTACGGCACTATAAACTTCACTCCCTGACCTCCCCACTACATCCCCTGACACCCCAGAAGTGACAAAAGGTATTGCTTCACTTTAAGTACATTTTCGTTTTTACATACATGTTCTGGTCCTATTGTGTACTTTAAAAGTAAGGTATGCCTGTATTATTTTTCTTCCAGGCTCACTTTTGCATAGAAATCAATCAGCTTCCAGGTTTTATTTCCAGAACCTAATTGAATAAACTGAGGTTGGAAGCTTATTGTTTTCTATGCAGACGTGAGCCTGAGTTTGCACTCTCCAGCTTTAGTAAATAAACCTCTTTGTGTTGGTCTATCACATCCCAATAAAATAGATTTACATTTTTGGTTGTAACATGACAAAATATAGGGGTATGCATACTTTTTCAAGGCAGATGCTTTGCCCATTTAAAAATGGTGGTGTTTACATCCCGGAAATCAGAAGTGATGTTTCCCGTACCACAGAGATCAAGGAACTTCCGGTCCTCCATAGTCTCTATGGAAAGCTGGTACCATCGCTGGCTTTCATTCTGGGCTTGCCGCTGGGATGGAAGCTCCTGGAGAGGAGCACCCCTCTCCTCACCCGTGAAAGCTAATTAGACGCTAAGATGGCTTTTACATAAAAGCTGGCCGTAGGCTTTAAAAGACGATACCAGGATAATGCCTGTAGCTGCAGGCATCATCCCAGGTACAACCTCTTTTAAAGTTAAATGACGTACATGTCACAAATAAAATCTGTATTCATTCTCTTAACAATACCACCATATTTAATGTAACGGAAATCAAAACTGAAGCGCAGCATCACTGCTAAGAGGTCCAGATACAACTTTATTCCAGGGGGACAATCTAAAGAGTATTCAATGCATTTCGGTGGTCCAAAAATGCCCCCTGCATGTACTATTGATATAGACCACTAGGGGGACATGCCGTGATTGTTACTATACATTTGGCCTTTTGTGTGAACAGTGCTTATTGTTAGAGTTTACACTATACATTTTACTATCTCTATGACCAATATCCCTCTTTTATGGCGGACTCTGTGTGGTATACAAGTAACTTACTGTTTACAACAGAGAACCTTGGTTTGGTAATTTTTTTAATATGGGATCTAGTTAAATTGAAAACGGCTGCAGCAGTACCTCCACCTGCCATATAAGACGTGGGGTCTACCAAGATGGCTACGCTTTAGATGACATCCAATGACAAAACGCGCCAGATGGGACTTGGTACACTTCTACGTCACTTCCAGTTTTTGTGCTGTGGTATGTGGAACGCATGCTGTCCAGATCCAGGAAACTGTTTATGTCTATACGAATCAGGGCAATTGGAGCTCCTTCTTTTTTTAAAGAAAGATTTTACTTTTGGCAAATACATTTTGGTTATACCGGATTTACGCTACGAGTGCCCGTTTTTACTATTCCATGGGGACACCCTATTACTCAAGCAACGCCATGGAGCAGGAGGTCATATTGATTATTGTGACACCAGGACCGGAGGCATATTTGACTACACGCTCTTTACCCCTGCAGGGATAGGGTTTTCTGGTGAGTGCATAAACCTAAGGGGCAGCACGGAAAAGTCACTTCATTTTATGCACAGAAATTATGATAAAGCGTTATCACTTGAATTTTGCACAAGTCACGTTTGGGAATATGGACATTTATTGTGGATAGTTTTATATCACAGAATTGGATGCGTATATTGGTTTAATTTCTTCACAGTGCATCTGGTTGTATATATCTGTGTCACTTGATCTATTAACTGAAAAAAAATTATCATATATTGGACAGAACAGACACGAGTTCATCTAAATAATAATTACAATTTTTTTTTAGTTTTGATATAAGGATATTTGGGACATTTACGTATATTTTTACATATATAAGAAAAATCTTTTTTCTTTGACATCATAGGTGGAAGTATACACAAATTTTAAATATTTGTTGTAAGCAGCGCCAAATTCCCTTCCCTTTATTATCAATCACTTTGGACTTCATTTGTGAAGTTTTTTTCAGAGAGGCTGCAGCTTAGCATATACCTAAGCACAGACTTCTAGTTAAATGTAGGGCTTGATTGAACACAATGCAAATGAACTAGAAGTGAGCTGGACCTTTTGTTTCTTCAAGTATGATGCCTTGCCCAGCAGCTGGTTTGGCTGCCAAACATCTATTCTTTATTAAGAAAGCAATACCAATAAGATGACCTTTATGGGTCTATTTTTACAGTTTCCTCAACACATAATATTTAACCACTTCAGCCCCAGAAGATTTTACCCCCTTCCTGACCAGAGCACTTTTTTACAATTTGACACTGCGTCGCTTTGAAAATTGTGCGGTCATGCGATGCTGTACTCAAACAAAATTAGTGTCCTTTTTTCCCACAAATAGAGCTTTTTTTTTTGGTGGTATTTGATCACCTCTGTGGTTTTGATTTTTTGCGCTACAAACAAAAAAAAGTGACAATTTTGAAAAAAAAAAGCAATATTTTTTACTTTTTTCCATAATAAATATCGCCCAAAATTTAAAAAAAAAATGAACTTCTTCATCAGTTTAGGCCAATATGTATTCTACATATTTTTGGTTAAAAAAAATCGCAATAAGCATATATTGATTGGTTTGCACAAAAGTTATAGCGTCTACAAACTATGGGAAAGATTTATGGCGTTTTTATTTAATTTTTTTTTTTTACGCGATCGCGCTGGCCACGCGCAGTGGGCGCTCACGCGCCCTCTGGTGGCTCTCCTGGGCAAAGCCATATATATCTTTGGTAGAGTTCATAAACTCCTCCTTGCAAGTACATGTTTCTGCTAAAGTTATTCTACTAAATATTTATATTTCTTTATTCTTCTCACAGGTGGAATAATAAGTGGAATTCTTCTTCAAAGTGTTAAAATGTTCCACGCTGGTCTTCATCAGCACATGATGATGAGTCACACAGAAAACAAGACATATCAATGCCCTGAGTGTGAAAGAGTTTTTGCTTATAAGTCACAGCTTGCAATTCACCAGAGGACTCACACAGGAGAGAAGCCATTTTCATGCTCTGAATGTGACAGAGGATTTTCTAGTAAAACATTGCTCATTCGACACGAGGCAGGTCACATAGGACTGAAACCATTTTCATGCTTTGAGTGCGACAAGTCTTTTGTATATAAAGAACACCTCATTTGTCATCTAAGAACTCACACAGGTGAGAAGCCATTCAGATGTTCTGAATGTGACAAGTGCTTCTCGCAAAAGATAAATCTTATTCGACACCAAAGAGTCCACACGGGGGAGAAGCCTTATCAATGTTCCGAATGTGAAATGTGTTTTAAAGCCAAATCCAATCTGATGAGACACCAAAAGACACATACAGGTGAGAAACCATACCTGTGTCCTGAGTGTAACAAATTTTTTAGAAGCAAGCAAGAACTTTTAGACCACCAGAGGATTCACACGGGACTAAGACCGTTTTTATGTTCTGAATGTGGCAAGTCCTTTACAACAAATTCTGCGCTCACGAAACATTGTATGACTCATACAGGGGAGAAGCCATTTAGATGTTTAGAATGTGACAAGTCCTTTACCACAAATTCTGCACTCACAAAACATTGTATGATTCATACAAGAGAGAAGCTTTTTATTTGTTCACAATGTACCGAGGGCTTCTCGCACAGAGCAAGTCTAATTAATCAGTTGGTTCAAGCAGGAGAAAATTCATATTTGTGCTCCAAATGCCATAGATACTTTGTTACCGAAGTAAAGCTGATCTCTCACCAGAAGTTTCATACTGGAGAAGAGCCATATTTGTATTATGGCTATGAGAAATGATATGGAACCTTTTAAGAACTGCTCACACACTAAAGAGAAGACAAAGACTTTTCTATCTTCAGACAAGTCCAGTGCTTTAAGTGTCATTCACAGTTCAATAATCTTCACTCTTGTAAAATAAATTGCTAACATATTTAGAATCTGACTGTTCAAAGGGCAAATTTGAAGGTAGTCATGGATTTGAAATGACTGATTAGCAATTTTTTGCTGATCACATCACCTGATTACATGTCCAAAAATCACACAGACTTCCTATGGCTAGCCATTCCACCACAACATAGTTAATTGAGCAAGTTTATTAATCTCGTTCTGATTGCTTTTATTATTTAAGCTGCTGTCTACCTGCACATTCTACCTCTCCTTGCTTTGTGAGTCATAAACATAGAATGCATGGCCAAGTTGGGTATCGTATAGTAGTAGAGTAGACATGTGCACATGGAAACATTTGTTTAGTTTAGGATCCGTTCGTTAAGTTTAATAATTTAGTTTAGTCATATTCATTATATTAGAATGATTTGTTTTTGGAATTTGTTTCATATATTCGGATTCGGTTAGTATAATCAGTATTTTTTTTTTTTCAAATAGATTTGAATTTCAGAAAATTGCTATATTTGTTTTATACTATACTGTTATAATCTATTCTATTTTTTTTATCTTATCTTCTATTTAACTTTTATACCTTATTGTATTTATTGCAATATGTGTCTGTTTTGAATTAATTTTAAAATTTTCCATATTCAAATTTGTTATTTTGTTTAGTTATCATTTTTTTCAGATTCATTGAAATTCGTTACCATTGTGATTTGGAAATTTGTATACAGTATCTCACAAAAGTGAGTACACCCCTCACATTTTTGTAAATATTTTATTACATGTTTCCATATGACAATACTGAAAAAAATTACACTTTGCTACAATGTAAAGTACTGAGTGTACAGCTTATTAACAGTGTAAATTTGCTGTCCCCTAAAAATAACTCAACACACAGCCATTCATTTCTAAACCGCTGGCAACAAAAGTGAGTACACCCTAAGTGAAAATGTCCAAATTGGGCACAATTAGCCATTTTCCCTCCCCAGTGTCATGTGACTCATTAGTGTTACATGGTCTCAGGTGGGAATGGGGAGCATGTGTGTTAAATTTTGTGTTATTGCTCTCACTTTCTCATACTGGTCACTGGAAGTTCAACATGGCACCTTATGGCAAATAACTTGCTGAGGGTCTGGAAAAAAGAATTGTTGCTCCACATAAAGATGGCCTAGGCTATAAGAAGATTGCCAAGACACTCAAACTGAGCTGCAGCACGGTGGCCAAGACCCTACAGCAGTTTAACAGGACAGGTTCCCCTCAAAACAGGCCTCGCCATGGTCGGCCAAAGAAGTTGAGTGCACATGCTCAATCTCCTATCTAGAGGTTGTCTTTGGGAAATAGACGTATGAGTGCTGCCAGCATTGCTGCATAGGTTGAAGGGGTGGTCAGCCTGTCAATGTTCAGACCATACGCTGCACACTCCATTAAATTGGTCTGCATGGCTGTTGTCCCAGAAGGAAGCCTCTTCTAAAGATGATGCACAAGAAAGCCTACAAACAGTTTGCTGAAAACAAGCAGACTAAGGACAGATTACTGGTACACTGTCCTGTGGTGTGATGAGACCAAGATAAACTTATTTGGTTCAGATGGTGTCATGCGTCTGTGGAGGCAACCAGATGAGTACAAGACAAGTGTGTCTTGCCTACAGTCAAGCATGGTGGTGGGAGTGTCATGGTCTGGGGCTGCATGAGTGCTGCAGGCACTGGGGAGCTACAGTTAATTGAGGGAACCATGAATGCCAACATGTACTGTGACATATTGAAGCAGAGCATGAGTCTCCCTTTAGAGACTGGGTTGCTGGGCAGTATTCAAACTTAACGACCCCAAACACACCTCTAAGACGACCACTGCCTTGCTAAAGAAGCTGAGGGTAAAGGTGATGGACTGGCCAAGCATGTCTCCAGACCTAAACCTAAACCCTATTGAGCATCTGCGGGGCATCCTCAAACATAAGGTGGAGGAGTGCAAGGTCTCTAACATCCACCAGCTCCGTGATGTCCTCATGGAGGAGTGGAAGAGGACTACAGTGGCAAACTGTGAAGCACTGGTGAACTCCATAACCAAGAGGGTTAAGGCAGTGCTGGAAAATAATGGTGGCCACACAAAATATTTACACTTTGGGCCCAATTTAGACATTTTCACTTAGGGGTGTACTCACTTTTGTTGCCAGCGGTTTAGACATTAATGGCTGTGTGTTGGGTTATTTTGAGGGGACAGCAAATTTACACTGTTATACAAGCTGTACACTCACTACTTTACATTGTAGCATAGTGTAATTTCTTTAGTGTTGTCACATGAAAAGATATAATAAAATATTTACACAAATGTGAGGGGTGTACTCACTTTTGTGAGATACTGTATATCCCAACTTCCAACAACTAAATTTTCATCCGAATAATGAAACACACATGTCTAGTAGTCAAATCATGCCTGTATATTTTCTTGTAATATACCATAGACAAGTGGTGGACAACTGTGGCCCTCCAGCTGTTGTGGAACTACATGTCCCATGATGCAATGCAACACAACGGTTACAATCATTGACTCCTATAGTCTGAGGCATTATAGGAAGACAGTTATTCCCAAAGGCATGATGAGACTTGTAGTTTTGCAACAGCTGGGGGGACGCAGTTACCCACCCCTGCCATATACAATAAAAGGTCAAACATGAAGGCATGATCATCGGAGCACTGAACTGCAGTAAGGCACTCTAAAGGCATGCAAATTTGGCTTTGATAGGTTACAAGCAGTTCCTATGAAGACAGACAGAGGGAGGATTGAAGAGCCAGAGCACGCATCAGCTTATCAGAGAAGGAACAAGACTGGTATAGTGGGATATCCGGTTGGCTCAGGGATTAGCAATAGAAATTAAAAGATAACCAAATTGTGTTTTTCATCAGGTGGTACCCTTACCTTTGACCATATACTTACAAGCAAGAAGACATATGTATTCTTAGTTTAGTTATAATTTGTAAACATCAAATCACTCGAGGAGAAGACATTTAAAAAAAAAAATAAGAGCTTTTCACAAACACGTGATTTTATATCAGAAAATTTGTAACCTTTTTAAATAAACATTTTTCTGAAACTTTTCAAGATTTTTGTGTATTGAAAGCATGAACTGATTGCTTATGTAACATCGAAGATCCCAAGAGTGAGCCGTAACAGGGATTGATTTACTAAAGAGAATAGGTTGCCTGCTTTTCAAGGGAATTTCCCAAGAGCTTAGTAAATGTGGTGAAGTTTCCCTTTGCAAAGAATACCCATTCACATGCAAGGAAAAAAAATTGATTTTTACTTGCATTTGATTGGTTGATGGAAGTCCTCAGAGTTACACCTCATTCACTAAGCTCAAGGACAAATTTTCTTGCAAAGCAACAGCCTGTTTGCCTTTAGTAGATCGAACCCACAGAATGAAAGAGGTATGCTCCTTGCTATTTTAAAGGACCCAATAATGAGTTTTAATAAATTGTAGATTTAGAACAACTGCACCTGTAGGGCGCATCATATTTGCCTTTAGTAAATCAACTCTATTGAAAACTTGACACAGGATTCACAGAGCTATCTGGGTTTTATAAGAGCAGAGTACTTCTGAAGCTGCCTGCCTTCAAGGGAATCTCTTGCTAAAATTAAAATTTCAGTGAAGCTTCCTTTAAATTAAAAAAATGTCACCCTTATATATTCATCTGCACACACTGCTACAGTCCAGGGGATTTACCCCCTAGTGCCGATGTAGAAAACTGACACTTTTGGGAATGTAATCTTTGCATTCACATGCTGCGCTTAGTGGATCTACCCATGGACTTCCATGTACCTACTACGTCGGTGGGAGGAATCACCGAGGGCAATGTGGACCAAGGAGATTGACACTCCCAGAAGTGCTCTTTTCTGCTGAAATTATTATGAAAGTTTGAGTTGCGTTTGGCAGTGCTGGCAGCAGAAGAGGTAATTACTTTTCTTTCCAAGGAATTATGGCTTTTTAATTACAATTTTAGTAACAAAGTACCTTTTAGGCTTTAATTATATAATTGCAACCTAAGATGGAGACATATGGATGGTGGGGAACAGAAATGAGTAATTCCTTTAATTTCCCTTGTGTGTGAAAATTTCAGCTTGAGCTATTGAGGCTGAAACTGGCATATCTATCTACAGCCTGATAAATACACAAAAGTACACAAATACAGCATATTCAAATGTCCTATTTACTTGACTTTAAAATATACGTGTTTTTTTTTTTTTTTAAAGTGTGACTCTGACCCACCCTTTAGCTCCAAATTCAATTACTATTGAGATCCTGCTGCCTTATCTTCCAAAACAGTTCCAAAATTCACCCCTTCTTAACCAAAGAAACCACAAAGCTACTAATTCACTCCCATGTTATCTCTGACCTTGGCCATTACAAATCCCATCTCGCTGGCTTACCTTTGCACAGACTATCCCTCCTAAAGACCCCTTTCCCACCAAGGGCATTTTGCAGGTGCTATAGCGTTATAAATAGTGCCTGCAATCTGCCCTAAAACAGCTGCACCATTGTCTCCAGTGTGAAAGCCGGAGGGCTTTCACACTGGAGTGGTGCGCTAGCAGGACGTCATGAAAAGTCCTGCCAGCAGCTTCTTTGGAGCGGTGTGTTTACCGCTCCTCCACTGCTGCTCTCTATTGAAATCAATGGGGCAGCGCTGTAATACCGCCGGCAAAACGCTGCTATTGCGCATGGTTTTAACCCTTTCTCGGCCGCTAATGCGTCCCAAATCCGACGTTAAAACGATGCTAAAAATAGCGGTGTTTTACCGCCAATGTTATGGGCGGGGTGGTGTGAAAGGGGTCTTAGTCTATCATGAATGCTGCATTCATTCTGATTCCTGATTCACCTTACCAATCACCATCTGTCACCCTTCTTTACCAATCCTTCCACTGGCTTTTGCTCGCCCAGTGAATAAAATTCTAAATACTAACATACAAAGTCTGTCCTGAGCTGTGTTGCCAACCTGGTTTCAAAATAACGATCAAACCACCCCTTCCTTTCTTTTCAAGACCTATTTCTCTCTAGCACCCTCCCTTGCTCACTTTTAGGACTCCTTCAGAGGTTATCTTATCCTCTGGTACTCTCTATCTTAATCTCTCTGATGATCTCCTTTTCCTGTGCCTACATGATTAATACTTCTAGTGAGAACATCTCAATATTTTCGACAGAGAACCCTAATTATATTGATTTCAATGCCATCTTTTGGCAACTTAGAGGAGTTTCCATTTGAAAAATAAAATTAAAAGTCAGCAGCTACAAATACTGCAGCTGCTGACTTTTAATAATCGGATACCGATACCGATGGAATATCTGTTCCAGGGTCCAGCGATGTGGGGGGAGAAAAAAAAAAAGTCAATAAAAGGAAAAAAAATGCAGAAGAGGAATGAAAGGAAAACAAGAAAAAAAAAGAAAAAAAAAGAATTGGATGGAAAAAGATGAAAAGACCGGAAATAGAAGGAGAACAGAAGAAAATGAGAGGATAGGAGAGAATAAGGGAAAAAGAAGATGGAGGAAGAGGGGGCAAGGAAAAGAAAAAAAGAAATCGGCATGACCGATACGAAAAAATGCAGAATAGAGAAGCAAAAAAAAAAAAAAAAATAAAAGTAAAAAATCAGTCAGCTACAAATACTTGAGAACGAGGGACGTAAAAAAAAAATAAAAGGAAAAAAACACAAATTCAAAAGAATGGAAATAGACAAAACAGGCAGAACGTATAGGAAAAAAAAAAAAAGCGATAAATAAAAGAGGGAAAAGAGAATACAAAAGACAAGAAAAAAATGGCGAAAATATAGAAAAGGATGAAAAAGACGAAGAAGGGAAAAAACAGATGAAATGAAAGAAAGGATAGAAAAAGGGCAGATAGAAAGAGAAAAACGCTCACGAAAGAAACGAGAAAAGAAGGACAGGAATGAGTGAAATGAGAAAAGGACGGGTAAAATGGTAAAATCAAAAAAAGGGAAAAAGAGAAAGCAATTACGCGAGAGGAAAAAAAAATAGGAGAAAGAAGTGGAAAAAAAAAAAAAACAAAAAAAAATAAACTCAAACGAAAAAGAAAAAACGTAAAGCAGAAGAAGAATAAAAAAAAAAGACGAAAAAAAAAGGGAGGCGAGAACTAGAAAAGTTATAACAAGGGCAGGAAGGGACAAAGAAAAAAAAAAATGAGTGAATGAGAAAGCGGAGGGGTGGAGAATGCGTGGGATGGAGAGTGAAGAAAGAAAAGAAAGATGAGCAAGGGGAATGTAAAGATTAAAAAGGGAACAGGAAGAAGAAGAGAACAGAAGAAGGAACAGGACGAGAATAGGAGAAGTAAAAGTGCAGGCAAAATCGAAGACAACATAATGAGTGGGAATGCAGTGGAAAAGAAGAAGAACAAAAAATAGGGTCCAGCGATGTGGGGGATCGAAGCTCCGTTCGTCCCCCCCTTCACTCGGCGGCGCCGGCAATAAGCTTCTCTCATCACAATATCTCTATCCCGAAAATGGAGAAGTTTGAAGATGAAGGTTTGGGGTGGTGCTCCCTGGGGCCCCCTAGTGGTGGGTATGCGATGAGCCTCTTTCCACAGTAAAAAATTTAGAAAAGCGCGCTGAAGGGAGTAGCTGTTGCAGTAATCTTTCAGCGAAGGCCGTGGGTTCCTGCCCTCCGCCCCATCAGGGAGTCCCCGAATATGCAAATTATTTCTCCTATTGCGATTCTCAGAATCTTCTGCATGGGATTCAAGTGTCTTTACTCACGTGGCTTTAAGTGCGTGGATGTCTGCCCCATGGTCGCGTGCTGTATCCTCTGCCTGAGAGACCCTTTGCTCCACCTCAGCCATTCTGCCGTGAAAGGCATCAAAGTCTTTTCTAATAAACTCCACACTGGTTTGAATATGGTCCACCTTATCGGTCAGGGTGGTTATGGCCTGCAGGACTGCCTTGAAATCGGCCTCCATGACGGTCAGCTTGCCGGGGTCTTCGGCATGGTTCTCCATCCGGGCAGTAGTCTTAGGCGAGGACGCGGCTCCGGCCCTGTCTACAGTGTCGGGCCTCGCAGCCTTTTTCCGGGATCTGGGCTGGTTCTTCCCCCTTTGCATACCCTGGAGAGGGTACCAGGAGCGGAGGGGGACAGGGTGAACGCGCCAGAGCCTTTTTTGTGGCGCCCGAGCGGGCACCGCGCCGGCCCTGTGAGGCTGCAGGCAGGATTTCCAGGTGAGTCCCTGGCTTCGGCCTAGTCTGCGATGCCTGGTCCCGCCGCTTTTTCCTGGGGTTTTGGTCGGCCGTTTCTCCCCCCAGGTACTCCGGGATGGTCCCCCTGCTAAGAGAGATGCAGAAGGATCTATTTATGGAGTCTTTGTTTTTTTTTTTTCCGGTGTCCGAACGGGCACCGCGCCGTCCCTGTGAGGCCGTGGGCAGGCCCTCCAGGCGAGTCCCCGGCTTCGGCCTAGTCCGCGGTGCCGGTCCGGCCGCTTTTTTCAGGGGTTCCAGCCGGTCAATTTCTCCACCAGACACTGCAGAATGGCCCCCCTGTTAGGAGAGGTGCAGGGGGGTATGTAATGGGGATCTGCACCTAATAAATTAGGGATTATTTGATCCGGTCCTGAGGAGCTCAGACAAGCATGTCTGCTCCCATTGCCGCCCTGGACTCGCCCCCCTAAGTAATGTTTTAATTGTAATCTTTATGTGTTTTTAAGAATCGCAAAGCCAATTGGGATTGGCCGCACAGTCATCTGGGACCTGTCACGTGTCCCAGATGATTGACAGGAGGGAGGGGGCAGAGCTGAGCCCTTTCTGTGCCGAGGGTAAGTGATGTCGCCAGCCCAGGCACTGAGGGAGGCAGACTACGAGGGACCCCCTAGCAACAGGCATTTAGAGGTGAGTTAAAAAAAACCTTTTTCAAATATTTTTTTTTATTTTTTATTTTGTTTAGGAATTGTAATCATTGTTTTTTGTGTGCAACACCACTTTAACCCCCCTGGTGGTATTCCCGAGTCTGGCTCGAGGTGGAACTTCAGTACCATTAGCGGTAACCCTGAGCCAGACTCGGAATCGCATTGCAGGATACAGGGGAAGTTACTTACCTTGTCCCCTGGATCCTGCGATGTCTCCCTGCTGTGTGTGTGAGCTCCTCCGCTCGATTCACACAGTGCCCGAGTGCCGCTGAGCTCCGTTCCCTGCGGCGTTACGACGCACGGGAGTGGAGATCGGCACCAAATTCAAAAAAGTAAAAACAAACAATACACATACAGTACTGTAATCTTACAGATTACAGAACTGTATAAAAAAATACACATCCCCTTTGTCCCTAGTGGTCTGTCCAGTGCCCTGCATGTAGTTTTATATTATAAATACATTTTTTTTCTGCCTGGAATTTGGAGATTGTCCATAGCAACCAAAAAGTGTCCCTTTATGTCAAAAGTGGTTTTAGACCAGCTAGAAAACAGCAATAATAAATTAGAATCGCTTGCAGAATTGAGCGATAGTGATTTGTGGGGAAATTCGTCATCACACTAAATCTAATGACAGCGACAATTCTGCAACTGAGCAAATTTGAGTGTTTTTGATTTGATTACATTATTGAATAATTTGTATAGTTATTTATTATATTATAATTTATGATTTTGTGTTTCAAACTTTATCATACCCGGTATGTCTACTAGACTCTGGTTTGGACAGATTTAAGTGAGTTATTCCTAAGAATTGCAGACCTACAATATAAAAGGCCAAATTTCCATGCAAAATAATTGTACTGCTTTTGGTACAAAATTCCTGACATAATCATACCGCCAGGGAGGTTAAGCAAGACACATTCTACCACATAAGGAAAGAAGAAATCAAGCGTTAGAGTGAGGTAAAAAATAGTGCTGCGCTGTAATCAAATTGACCATGTGGTAAAACAGTGCAAATGTGCAAAATAAAGTGACCAAGTGCAAAATACCAAATACTCATAGATAGAAAAAGTTGTAGGCTAGCACATGCTGCACAAAAATGTAGAGGGGAATTTAAGGTATTTGCCACATCCTATATTCAAGAAAAATAAAAGGGGGATCCCCTATTGAAATGGACTTTTAAGGCATAAACTATTTTTAACCCCAGATTAAATAATGTATATTGAAAATTATTTATTACAAAAAGATATATAGTATTGACATACACATGGATGTATAAAAAAGTAGAGTGTTTAAACAGTATTCAAAATAAATACAAAATATCATAAACATTATTTCTCACATCCGACGCGTTTCAGAGATTTGTGTTTTCCTCCTTCAGGGGTGAGAATACAGTAAAGATCCTATTTTAGAGAAATATGATGGAACGGTATGTCAAGGTACATGTTTTCATACATACAGATGCATAATAACAAGCAATGTAAAGAGAAGAAAAGGACTTACAGCACTTTGAATACTGTGTGCAAAAACACTCCGATTGGTTTAAAAACAAAGCCTGGGGGGAGGAGCTTCTTCACCTTGTATTTCCCTAGAAGGCATGCATAGACAGGTGATGAATGCCCATCAGCAGGTGGGGGAGCCAAAAAAAGACCCCAAGACCCTCCTCGAGTGATGGGAGGGTTAGTACATGTGTTGCAGTGGATTGGTGGGGCGCCAAAGAGGGCACACTGGGGTCGGACAACAGCAGGAGAACCTTATTGGAGTAGAACATTATATATACATATATAAATAATTAATCATTTTAAACAATGGATTTGATTTTTTGATTTTCTTTAAAGATTTATTATCTATCTATAGTGTGCCCAAATACCTGTCAAGGTGGATTGGTTACCTACACTGCAGGTCTTGGGATCTTATTACAGTATATATACTGTTTAAAGCAGTAGCTCTAGAAAAAAATCTATATAATAAAAAGTTTTTTACACAGAATTTTTAAATGTGTCACATATTTTATACCGTTACACAACTGATGACTATGAGACTAGATGTAAGATGTATGCGTTGTCCTTAGTAGGAAAAACACATCAAACAGCTATGTAAATTAAAAAAATATGGGGTAGATGGAGAGCTGCAACAACAGATGCAATTGTATAATCAACAATCCCATAAGACTGCAGGATACACGTTCTAAAACCTGCATATATATAGTTTTTTTTATATATATGTGTATTTTTAATATTGTTTCAATATTTCTCATTTGGAATTTGCTTTGCTGTTATGTTTGTTTATTTTATACCATCCTATATTCCCATATTCAGTATTTTATATTTCATTAAATGGCATAAATAGACTCATATTTAGCATGATGTTTGTTCAGTTTTTAAGTGTCATGGATCTCAAATTATGATCCAAGTTTAAATATCAAAAGAGCATTTAAAAGGGACCTAGCTTAGTCCAAGGAAATAAAAAGGTGTGGTATATACAGGGCAAGAGGGCATATAGCTAAGTTTAGATTTCAGTTGATAAAGGAATATGACTCTAGATATGTGACCGCTCGTCTCCTGATCAACCTAGCAAGTGAAGATGGTGAGTGAGAGAGAGCACCATATTATAAGGTCTTCCCTGCCTCTCAATCAGCTGTTGAGAATGCAGCTGATTATCAAGGGGCAGGGAAGGTAAGGGCTCTCTAGGCCGCCCCCCGAGCGCTGCGCACGCAGCCGGGTCCCCGCGTACCAATGAAAGATCGTGACCCGACCACGACCACAACGCCCGCCAGCACATCAAGCTTCATAGGCGGACAGCGCATGTCCGCCGGGTGAAGCAATATAGAGTCCCGGCATCAGAAACAGACGCCCGTACTCCTGATTCACCCTGAGAGGTGGGCGGGCGGCTGGGCGGCCCACTAGGCGTCACCCCACCACCGCAAACTCCATGTGTGGAACAATAGTTGTAAGGATGTGTAAAAATTGTGAAAGCTCCTTCGTCCAGATGCTTCTAATAGATAGCTGAATTTGTCATGGGGATACAAAGAAAAGGGAAAACATATCATATATATATAGAATAACAGGGGAAGATATACAGATATTAAATTATATATTCTGGAGTACATTGTATAGTTCTTTAACAAAATATGTACACAAATTCATAGTAGAAATTCTAAATGTGAGATTCCAGATTAATATAACAGAGGAAGAAGAGAAGTAATGCAGATTCATAATACATCAGGACATACCTAAATCTCTATATACATTTACATAGTTATCCAACCTGACCGAAGATATAAAAGACATGTATATCGGTCAGAAAGGAAAAACCTGTTTGTGACAGGAATCCATATTTATTCTTAATCACATATAACACATATAGTGTATATATAAGAAATCTACAGTGAATATATTCAAAAGGTAAATTTAATCAGTTTTTGCTCAAAGTATATATAACTATATAGATATAATGGGTAAAATTAGTATATAGGACCCCATATGTATCCGATAATGCATTCTAGTTTGAGAAAAGAGAGAGACAGGAAAACAATATTTGCCAGTTATTCACTTATTTTTCCATCCCTCCGGAGGAAAAACCCTCCAAGAAGGGTTTGAACCATATGTAGTGATATCACTTTCTTCACATGGGGGGATCTGGGGGTCCCCCTGTTAAAAGGTGCTTCCAGGTTCCGATAAGCCCCCTGCCCACAGACCCTCACAACCACCAGGCAAGGGTCGTGGGGAAGAGGCCCTTGTCCCCATCAACATGGGGACAAGGTGTTTTGGGGGGACCCCAATGCACCCTCGCCATGTTGAGGGCATGTGGCCTGGTACAGTTCAAGAGGGGGGCGCTCTCTCGTCCCCCCTTTTCCTGCAGCCTGCCAGGTTGCATGCTCGGGTAAGGGTCTGGTATGGATTTTGGGGGGACCCCCATGCCATTTTCTTTATTTTGGCGCATTGTTCCACTTAAAGCGAAGTTCTACCCATTTTTTTAACTTTCTCTATATTCCATCTCCTTAGCTCATGCTTTTCACATTGGCATTTTTGTTAAAAAATTTTCTGCTTAGAAATACATTTTTTATTCTATTTCTTCATGACTTCCGCCCCTTTTCACCTAGGCGATTACGTCACTAGGCGATTTGCAAGGGTTCCTGGGATAGCGGCGTCATGTATCCCAGGAGTCCTTGCGAATTGCCTACTGCCAAAATCTTACGTTGTTTGCTGATGATGCAAATGGGCGAGAGAGCCGCTCTCTCTTCTCTGATGACAGGAGAAAGAGAAAGGATGGGGAGTTTGGGACTTTAGATGAAACAATTGAATAGTGGAGGTAAGTTACAGTACAACGTATTTTATTTGTTTGACATAGATCTCAAAATATTAAAACAGTTTATATCGCATGAATGCACATGGAGCATGCCCAAAGATTTGGCATAGAACAGGAGGTATATACATACAAACACATGATAGAGGTGGTAAATGTGTAGGGAGGGGGCATACATGTGCCAGTAGCACCATGCCCGGTGCTGGCACATGCACCCACATGATATATATACATCTATCGAATAATATAAAAACATCATGGAGTATATTGATGGTAAATGAATAGAAATTCATATGTGGTGTAGCTGCGACATCGAATGAAGCTCTACGCGTTTCGTGGGTACTCCCACTCGTCAGGAGCGGATGCAGCAGACATTCCTATGGAATATATATATACAAAGAGTAAAAACCTAAACTCTAGAGAGAATTACACAGATTGATTTTAATAAATGTGGATGGTAAACCAACAACACTCACCAACCTAGACAGCGATCGAGCTGCGGGGTAGCTAGCATAGGGCCCGGCCAAAGAACATAGGCTCCACCGCGGGAGCTGAGGCGGCATATTAAAGTGATGCAGCATCTGGTGATATGGGGGCGTGAAAAAGTAAGAATGAAATCTCCATGTGGCCAGTACTTGAAATGTACTTCGTGAGGCAAGAGTATCTGGGAACAAAATATTGAAATATGTATATAGTTACAACTATAACAAATTCTAAGTGGTAATTATTTTATAAGGTTAAACCCAGTGTAGCTCCACAGAAGGTGATGGCGAGGTAAGAAAGGTGCCAGGGGGTGTGAAGATAGCAGTATAGAGGGATGGTGAGCAGTTGTATCAATCTATAAAGTGTGACCAACGTAGAGGGATTTGTAGCAAGTGAAAAATATGAATAAGCAAAAGTGTTTAAATCAACACGCATTGCGTCACCAAGGGAAAAGAAAACAAAGGAAAAAATAGAAATGTGAGCAGGGAGGGAAGCTTACCCTGATGCTGCATCCAGGCATCGCCAGCAAACAAACGTAGCCGGTGTGCACACATCCCAGCAGCAGACTGATCAATTGAACAGCTCACTACAATGGGGGATATGAATATATGCCGCCAAAGCCACGCAGTGGACCAATGGGAAAGGTGCAGTCGCACCTGAACCGAGTGAGTACTCAGTAACAGGCGCGAAAGCTTCCCCATACCGGAACACACGATGTTATGACTAGACGCCGGGCTGATGACAGGAGAAAGGGAGGAGGGGAGCAAAACATTCTGACAGCTCGCCTCCCCACTCACACCACCGATGCCTGAGTTGTGCTGAGCTGCAGCCTGCTGGCCCTGTCACCACTTCACTGATGGGGGGCGGAGGGGGCTTGGCAGCACCCACTACAACAGGCCGACGCTGACATTGCTATGGCAACCAATCAGTAAGAAGGACGGTCTCACTGAGGCTTTACTGCACATACACAGATCCGAGATCTGTGAGTAACAAACTATTTTTAAAGAAAGTAAAAGTGCAATAAATATGACATGTTAGAAATGTTAATTTACAAGTTTTGACAATTACAGAGCAGTCTTTAAAAAAAAAATGCTTGGGGGACTGGAACTCTGCTTTAATATCCATACCAGACCTGAAGGGCCCTGTATGGATTTTGGGGGGGACCCCCACGCAATTAAAAAAAAAAATGATGGTGTGATGTTCACCTTTAATATTTATACCATCCCTATAGGCTGTATATATATATACAGTGCCTTGCGAAAGTATTCGGCCCCCTTGAACTTTTCAGCCTTTTGCCACATTTCAGGCTTCAAACATAAAGATATAACATTTTTAATTTTTTTGTGAAGAATCACCAACAAGTGGGACACAATTGTGAAGTGGAACGAAATCTATTGGATTGTTGAAACTTTTTTAACTAATAATAAAAATGAAAAGTGGGGCGTGCAAAATTATTCGGCCCCCTTGCGTTAATACTTTGTAGAGCCACCTTTTGCTGCGATTACAGTTGCAAGTCGCTTGGGGTATGTCTCTATCAGTTTTGCACATCAAGAGACTGAAATTCTTGCCCATTCTTCCTTGCAAAACAGCTCGAGCTCAGTGAGGTTGGATGGAGAGCGTTTGTGAACAGCAGTTTTCAGCTCTTTCCACAGATTCTCGATTGGATTCAGGTCTGGACTTTGACTTGGCCATTCTAACACCTGGATACGTTTATTTGTGAACCATTCCTTTGTAGATTTTGCTGTATGTTTGGGATCATTGTCTTGTTGGAAGATAAATCTCCGTCCCACTTTCAGGTCTTTTGCAGACTCCAGCAGGTTTTCATCCAGAATGGTCCTGTATTTGGCTGCATCCATCTTCCCCTCAATTTTAACCATCATCCCTGTCCCTGCTGAAGAAAAGCAGGCCCAAACCATGATGCTGCCACCACCATGTTTGACAGTGGGGATGGTGTGTTGAGGGTGATGAGCTGTGTTGCTTTTACGCCAAACATATCATTTTGCATTGTGGCCAAAAAGTTTGATTTTGGTTTCATCGGACCAGAGCACCTTCTTCCACATGTTTGGTGTGTCTCCCAGGTGGCTTGTAGCAAACTTTAGACGATACTTTTTATGGATATCTTTGAGAAATGGCTTTCTTCTTGCCACTCTTCCATAAAGGCCAGATTTGTGCAGTGTACAACTGATTGTTTTCCTATGGACAGACTCTCCCACCTCAGCTGTAGTTCTCTGCAGTTCATCCAGAGTGATCATGGGCCTCTTGGCTGCATCTCTGATCAGTCTTCTCCTTGTCTGAGCTGAAAGTTTAGAGGGACAGCCAGGTCTTGGTAGATTTGCAGTGGTCTGATACTGATACTTTTTCTATCCAAATCCGGCTTTAAACTTCTCCACAACAGTATTACGGACCTGCCTGGTGTGTTCTTTGGTCTTCATGATGCTCTCTGTGCTTTCAACAGAACCCTGAGACTATCACAGAGCAGGTGCATTTATACAGAGACTTGATTACACACAGGTGGATTCTATTTATCACCATCAGTCATTTAGGACAACATTGGATCGTTCAGAGATCCTCGCTGAACTTCTGAAGTGAGTTTGCTGCACTGAAAGTAAAGGGGCCGAATAATTTTGCACGCACCACTTTTCCGTTTTTTATTTGCTAAAAAAAGTTTAAAATATCCAATAGATTTCGTTCCACTTCACAATTGTGTCCCACTTGTTGGTGATTCTTCACAAAAAATTAAAATTTTATATCTTTATGTTTGAAGCCTGAAATGTGGCAAAAGGTTGAAAAGTTCAAGGGGGCCGAATACTTTCGCAACGCACTGTGTGTGTGTGTGTGTATGTATATATATATATATATATTAGACTGTGTATGTGTGTGTGTGTGTGTGTGTGTGTGTGTGTATATATATATATATATATATATATATATATATATATATATACATACACACAGTTGTGCTCACCCTGGTAGAATTTATAATTTCTTGGCCATTTTTCAGAGAATATGAATGATAACACAAAAACTTTTCTTTCACTCATGGTTTGTGTTTGGCTGAAGCCATTTATTATCAATCAACTGTGTTTACTCTTTTTAAATCATAATGACAACAGAAACTAGCCAAATGACCCTGATCTAAAGTTTACATACCCCGGTTCTTAATATTGTGTATTGTCCCCTTTAGCATCAATGACGGCTTGAAGTCTTTTGTGGTATTTGTGGATGAGGCTCTTTATCTTCTCAGATGGTAAAGCTGTCCATTCCTCTTGGCAAAAAGCCTCAAGTTCCTGTAAATTCTTGGGCTGTCTTGCATGAACTGCACGTTTGAGATCTCCCCAGAGTGGCTCAATGATATTGAGGTCAGGAGACGGAGATGGCAACTCCAGAACCTTTACTTTATTCTGCTGTAACCAATGACAGGTCAACTTGGCCTTATGTTTTTGATCATTGTCATATTGAAATGTCCAAGTTTGTCCCATGCGCAGCTGATGAATGCAAATGTTCCCCCAGTATTTTTTGATAACATACTGCATTCATCTTGCAATCAATTTTGACCAAATTTCCTGTGCCTTTGTAGCTCACACATCCCCAAAACATCAGTGATCCACCTCCATGTTTCACACTAGGAATGGTGTACCTTTCATCATAGGCCTTGCTGACTCCTCTCCAAATGAAGCGTTTATGGTTGTGGCCAAAAAGCTAAATTTTGGTCTCATCACTCCAAATGAATTTGTGCCAGAAGGTTTGAGGCTTGTCTGTGTGCTGTTTGGCGTATTGTAAGCTGGATACTTTGTGGTATTTGCATAGTAATGGATTTCTTCTGGTGACTCGACCATGCAGCCCATCTTTTTTCAAGTGCCTCCTTATTGTGCATCTTGAAACAGCCACACCACTTGTTTTCAGAGAGTCCTGTATTTCGTCTGAAGTTATTTGTGGGTTTTTCCTTTGCATTCCAAACAATTTTCCTGTCAGTTGTGGCTGAAACTTTAGTTGGTCTACCTAGCCATGGATTGGTTTCAACAGAACCCCTCATTTTCCACTTCTTGATTAGAGTTTGAACACTGCTGATTGGCATTCTCAATTCCTTTTGATATCATTTCCTGTTTTATACAGTTCAACTACATTTTCCCGCAGATCCTTTGACAATTCTTTTGCTTTCCCCATGACTCAGAATCCGGAAACATCAGTGCAGCACTGGATGAAAGATGCAAGGGTCTGTCAGGAGTCTAGAAACTCATTGACCTTTGAGGCCAGGTTCACACTGGTACAACACGACAATCGTACCACTTTGGATCTGACGTTGCCCTGCGACTTGAAGTTCGACATGCATCCGACTTCAATGAACAGGGATCCAACTTTGATCCCCGACAATACCAGGTACTGTGTCTGGTATGAATCTTTAGGGGCAACTCCATGCAAAATAATAGGCATGGATTCCCCCTCCAAGAGCATACCAGGCCCTTCGGTCTGGTATGGATTTTAAGGGGAACCCCCATGCCAAAAAGGAGGGAGTCCCCCCCAAAATCCATACCAGACCTTTGTCCAAACACGCAGCCCAGCAGGTCAGGAAAGAGGGTTGGGACGAGCACCCCCCCCCCTCCTGAACCGTACAGGCAACATGCCCTCAACATGGGGAGTGGGTGCTTTGGGGCAGGACAAGAAAGGGCCTCTTCCCAACAACCCTGGCCGTTGGTTGTCGGGGTCTGCGGGTGGGGGGTTTATCGGGATCTTGAAGCCCCCCCGCTCTCCAGTGTTTCTCAGGCTTACCATTTCTGCCAATTCACTGAGAAACAATTCGACTGTGATCAAAAAGTAGATACTCTTTGATTAACTCTATTGCATTGGAGGACCAGAGCGACGTCATGAAACACATTTTTTTTTGTATATTTTGCTTTTAAAGGTAAAGGAGAGATCTGATTTTTTTTTTTTTTTTACCCCAGATCTCTCCATAAAGAGAACCTGTCACCATTATCCTTCTGTTACAATATATTGTTAAAGAGAAAGTGTAAAACTTTAAACTAAAAAATTAAATAAATAATAATAAAAAAAAATGTAAACCCCCCATCTCTCTGTGCTTGCACACAGAAGTGAATGCATACGTAAGTCGATCATGCATATGTAAATAGTATTCACACCACACATTTGAGGTATTGCTGCGAATGTTCGAGCAAGAGCAATAATTCTAGCACTAGACCTCCTCTGTATCTCTAAACAGGTAACCTGTAAAGGTGTTTAAAGCAATTTAAAGAAATTTTTAGGGTACCATATTTTTTCGCTATTCCTCGAGCATGTGCAATTTTAAAGCGTGACATGTTAGGTATTTGTTTATGCGGCATAACATCATCTTTTAGATTATTCAAAAAATCGGGGTAAATATTGTATTTTTTTTTATTATTCATTAAATTGTATTTTTCCAAAAAATTGTGTTTGCAAAACCGCAGTGCAAAAACTGTGTGACATAAAAAATTGCAACAATGGCCATTTTATTCCTTAGAAAAAAAATTATAATGTTTGGAAGTTATAAGTAATTTTATAGACAAACATACTGAGTTAAACTTATAAAAAAAAGGGCCAGAAAAAGCCTGGTCGACAAGTGGTTAAAGAAAATGTCCTCTTGCCCCCTCCCAGAGTTATGCAGACCTGTAAGCCAGCATGCAAGCTTGTATTCATATAGCAATAGAGCAGTGAAAGTGCAGTGCCCTACTATTTGTATATTAGCCCCCATTCCCTGCAGCTTTGGGGGTTGCTTAGAGAAGAGTAAACAGAAATGGGTTGAAACGAGCCTTTTAGTGAAAAAAGTACCCATCCTGTTCCAACGATTTCAGGTTTTTATGAGTCTTCCATTCCACCCCTTCTACACCATGCATGTTAAATTTATAAAACAGACACTTCAAAACTTTTAATGTCAAACAGAAAAACAATACTTTAAAATAAAATGTTACATAGTACGGCCAATCAACCTGTAAAGAAGCTAAATATCCATTATAATGTCACTTTAGGAAATACTGTATCTTCTGTGTAGAGAAAAAGGATATTAGATGTGGAATAAGAGTGATTTGAAATGTTTGAACCCTTTCATATTGATGCTATTCGGGTTAATATAGAAAGAGAATACTGTAACACAGACCCTACAAACCAAGTTGAACATAATTTGCAAAGTGTAAGCCCCCCACACACGGTCGGAAATTCCGACCACAAAATCCGTCGGATTTTTTTCGACGGATTTTGTCCGACACTAGTGTTGCATACACGTGGTCGGACAAAGTTGTCGGAAAATCCGATTATTCTGAACGTGGTGACGTTCGTTGCGTACGGCCGAACTACATAGAGGCTAGTAGCCAATAGCTTTGGTCTCCTAATTTGATCTGAGCATGCGTGGCACTTTGTCTGTCAAAAATTGTCTACACACGATCGGAAAAAGTCCAATCGGATTTTGTTGTCGGAAAATTTGAGAGCAGGATCTCAAATTTTTTCCGTCGGAAATTCCGATGGAAAAAGTCCGATGGAGCCCACACACGGGTGGATTTTCCGACAACATGGTCCGATCGGACATTTTCCGTCTGAATTTCCGACCGTGTGTACAGGGGCTTAGAGTAAAGTTGTTATAGTTGTGCAAAAGGGCCCTAGAAAATGCAACACAAACTTTACACTTTCTCAGTGGGTGCTCTTTAGGAAGAGAGACTAATATAACTAGTTAAAGTTGCATAAAGCAGATTATAGCATAATCAAGAATCAAGAAAATAAGATAAAACAAGAAAATACAACACCATAGTATAAAGTTATTCTATATACAATAAAATACAGTTCTTTTGTCATGGTGATCTTTTGGATTTACATTTTCTTTTATTTAGAGGGTTTGTTTGTGCATTTTGCATAAAGAATGCAAAGAATATTTGTAGAATGGGTGAACCTCATTCACACCTTTGTTTACGGACCATTACCCCTGATCCCACACTGTGAGTTTCTGCATTGCATCTAGTGAGATGTACATAGTTTAACCGGTTCCCGACTGGCGCACGACGATGTACGTCGGCAGAATGGCACGGACAGGCATAAGGGCGTATATACAAGTCCCTTTTTTAAATGCCGCCGTGCCATCGGGAGCGCGCCGGTCGGGACCCCCGTGAGGCTGGTCACGGGTCCCGCGGACTCGGACACCCGCGATCGTCTCACGGGAAGGCTGAATGGGGAGATGCGGAAATAAACAGCATCTTACCGTTCTGCCTAGCAACTAGTGACGCCGATCTCTGCTCCCTGTGATTGGAGCAGAGATCAGCATTCACTAGCTGACAGCCACGCCCCCACAGTAAGAAACACACCCCTAGGCATACTTAACCCCTACACTGCCACCTAGTGGTTAACTCCTTCACTGCCAGTGTCATTTATACAGGAATCAATGCATTTAAATAGCATTGATTGCTGTATAAATGACAATGGTCCCAAAAATGTGTCAAAAATGTCCGATGTGTCCGCCATAATGTCGCAGTCACAATAAAAATCTCTGATTGCCGCCATTACTAATAAAAAAAAAATATTAATACAAATGCTATAAAACTATCCCCTATCTTGTAAACGCTATAACTTCTGCGCAAACCAATGAAGAAGAATATGTATCGGCCTAAACGGTTACACAGCTCATGGGATCATGTGACTGAATCTTAATGAAGATCACACAACATTGCTTTACCATCTCCAGTCTCTTTTGTCATTGATAATGTATGTATAGTGTCACCTGTTGTTTATGATAATGATGGGAGAACAAGTGCCATTCATTTTCAATGAAGGTACACTCCTATAGTCTTCCTCCACATAATAGAATGTCAATGAACTTGTCCTGACTGTGATTGTGATGGAGAGATGAAACTATCTATTTAGACTGTGAAGATGCCTTTTGTTAAGTAGATCACACCTTTTTAACCAATGGGAAGCGAGCACATGTTACTGAATAGCGGTGAAATAAATAAAAGGTGAAGCTGGGCTCAATCACTTACAAGAACTGCTGGTGAAGAGAACTACTAAGGAAGCTACTAAAGGATCCTATACTACATTATACCAGGTGGGTACACTTTTTATGTTTGTACACTTGTACAGTTTAGATGATTGTATGTGTTTATCTATGACCATTGAACTGTGATCTATGGTGTCAGCAGGTGGACTACATTGCAGCACTTTTTTCCTGCTGGGTTTCAATACAAAAAAATCCAAGCAACAGATGCAATCCGAAATTGTACAGTATATACTTCACATAGTAGGATTGTTTTTTTCAAATTAGAAGTTTCTATACAGCAAAATGTCATAACATATATGTATTTTTTCATATTAAAACTGAAAAGTATTAACTCTTTAAATATATTTGTGACCATTTCATCTTGATCATTTTGCTGTCTTTTAATACACTTATTGTTTGTATGCCACCCAAATAATACTTTTAACATTTGTGCATCAATACGCATTCATGGGTTTTCTCATCAGATATATATTTATATACCATCATATTATAATGACATAGATTCATACTGGAACTTGTGACGGTTTTGTTAGGTTTTTCACAGGTAACTCATTTATAAGGACCAACAGTCTTCTCAATTTTCTGTACAAATTAAAAATGCATATAAGTTCTATAGTAATAAAAATATATCCGCATGCAGGCTAATTTACTAAATGAGTGTAAGGTGATTGTAGTTTAGAATGTTCACACAATAAATTACCAGTCATTTGCAGAAGAAATAAGCGAGCATAAATTAGTTTTTTACTTGGCTTGCTAATTGAAGTAACATTCATACAACCTATTGGGTGATAATTATCAAGTATTTTAGTAAATCAGACTTTATCAGTGTTACCATTTTTGTATACTAATATCTTCAATCATATAACATTGTATCACATTACTTGTAACATTCATATGTTAGGAAGTTATACTTCACTGCTTATTCATGATCTTACCCCTCACCTTTATACTTTCTAATTTTACAAGCAGACTCTGTGTCTCTTAGGTCTCACCTGTAAGAATAATATACTGTATAGAGCATATTGTAAAATAGGTAAACAAGAAGCTCAACCAAATATATACCAGTCCCCATGAAATACGTATAATTACTGAAGCATGGTGGTGATATAGTTACTGAGACAAGGTGGTAATGGAGAGATTGGGAGTAAAAAAAATCCACGTGTTGAGCTGTCATTCAGAAGGGTTTGAGAAGATCACTGTACAGTTCCTCTAAATATATACAGT
>CM053029.1:72962528-73134298 GCA_028564925.1 Lithobates sylvaticus
TTTACCATTCTTTCAGAAGCGCATTTGTGCACTGGTGCGCAGTCATGTTGGAACAGGAAGCGTCCATCCTCAAACTGTTCCCACAAAGTTAGGAGCATGAAATCATGCAAAATGTTTTGGTTTTCTGAAGCCTTAAGAGGAGAGAAAGGGTAAAGGGCCACAGGGCCCTAATTCGGACTTTACAGACAAGATGGACAATGATATAGTACAAAAATATATTTTATTAACAGTAAGTCATATCAAACGCCTGACGCTGGGCTCACTGACATTTACTGACACTGACATTTATTTGGTGTCAACTTTCTTGTTTAAAATAGGTACTCATTACTATCATATGCCTATCGTATGTTTTTAATTCTTTTTTACTTGACATGTTTGATATGACTTATTGTTAATAAAATATATTTTTGTCCTATATCATTGTCCATCTTGCCTGTAAAGTCCAAATTAGGGCTCTGTGGCCCTTTAGCCTTCCTCTCCTATAATCAAGTTTATATGGATGTGGCTTTAGGTGTTATTTCAATTTTTGCGGACGCCTTAAGAGTTCCCTTCACTGAAATGAACGGGCCAAGCCCAACCCCTGTAAAACAACCCCACACCAAAGAAAGATCCATAAAGACATAGATGGACTTGACTGGCCTGCACAGAATCCTCAATAGAACACCTTTGGGATGAATTAGAGCAGAGAATGCGAGCCAGCCTTCTCGTTCAACATCAGTGCCTGACCTCACAAATGCGCTTCTGGAAGAATGGTCAAACATTCCCATAGACACACTCCTAAACCTTGTGGACAGCCTTCCCAGAAAATGTAAAGCTGTTATATCTGCAAAGGGTGGGGCAACTCAATATTGAATCGTACAGACTAATACTGGGATGCCGTTAAAGTTCATGTGCGTGTAAAGGCAGACGTCACAATACTTTTGACAATATAGTGTATATACATTTGTACTGTGAATCAATTCTGGTTTAGAATTCCATATTGTTATTCCCAAATTGATATTCATCTGTATTCAATATTTGTTCCATAACATTTTTTTATTTTCATTTTCCCATAGATCTTAATCAGCGCAATATGATCCATGAGAAATACTTCAGCAAAGCTCAGTAATCATCAGAGAATTAACACAGGAGAGAAGACTTTTTCAATACTCAGAAATTAACAAGTGCTTTTCAGAGAAGACATTTTTTTGCCACCAGAAGAAGATTCAGAAGGGAAAACATGTTTAAATGTTTGAAATGTGATAAGAATTTCTCAACAAAGGCAAATTTTATTATACACATGAGGAGTCACACAGGAGAGAAGCCCTTTGGATGCTCAGAATGTGATAAGTGTTTCTCATCAAAGGGAAGTCTTACTGCACACAAGAGAATTCACACAGGAGAGAAACCATATAGTTGTTCAGAATGTACTGAGAGCTTCCCACATCCTGCATCTCTTTCTTACCACCAGAAGAAGATTCACCAAGGAGAAAAAACATTTAAGTGCACAGAATGTGACATGTGTTTCTATATAAAGTCAACTCTTATTTCTCATCAAAAGAGACACACAGGAGAGAAGCCATTCAGATGTTCAGAATGTGATAAGTGTTTCTCATCAAAGGGAAATTTTACTATACACCAGAGAATTCACACAGGAGAGAAGCCATTTGGATGCTCAGAATGTGATAATTGTTTCTCATCAAAGGGAAGTCTTACTGCACACCAGAGAATTCACACAGGAGAGAAACCATATAGATGTCCAGAATGTACTGAGAGCTTCTCACATCCGACATCTCTTTCTTACCACCAGAAGAACATTCACCAAGGAGAAAAAACATTTAAGTGCACAGAATGTGACATGTGTTTCTATATAAAGTCAACTCTTATTTCTCATCAAAAGAGACACACAGGAGAGAAGCCATTCAGATGTTCAGAATGTGATAAGTGTTTCTCATTAAAGGGAAATCTTACTATACACCAGAGAATTCACACAGGAGAGAAACCGTATAGGTGTTCAGAATGTACTGAGAGCTTCTCACATTTGGCATCTCTTTCTTACCACCGGAAGAAGATTCACCCAGGAGAAAATACATTTAAGTGCACAGAATGTGACATGTGTTTCTATAGAAAGTCACATCTTATTTCTCATCAAAAGAGACACACAGGAGAGAAACCATTCAGATGTTCAGAATGTGATAAATGTTTTGCTGCAAAATATACACTTAAGCAACACCAAATGATTCACACTGGAGAAAAGCCATTTATGTGCTCAGAATGTGACCAATGCTTTAAACAAAAGGTTCATCTTATTATTCACATGAATATTCACACTGGAGAGAAGCTATTTAGATGTTCAGAATGTGACAAATGCTTTGTGCACAATTTTTATCTTACTCAACACCAAATAGTTCACACAGGAGAAAAACCATTTAAATGTTTGGAGTGTGACAAGTGTTTTAATCAAAAGAAAGCTCTTACTCAACACCAGAGGATTCACAAAGGAAAAGAAACTGATTCAATTAGTTAAATATGTTATTAGTTTTAAATATTTCAGATGTTTATATCTGCTTAATGCTGATCTCCAGCTTTTATTGAATTTAAATATTTAATTTGGAGCAAGCTAAATAATTTCACTAAGAGATGCATTGGCACTGCTCAACCACTCACAGACAGCTTTGTGTTTTCTGAATGAATGCAAAGCTCCCTCTGACTGGCTGAGGTAGAGAATTTAATGTCATCCACCCACCTCTCCACCTCAGTCAATCAGAGGAATCTTTGTATTCCTTTGGAATATACAAAGCTTCCTGTGAATGGCTGAGCAGCTTTTGTTCTGGTGTGGAACAGGAAGATCCCATCTCATTGCCAGAACACAGCACTTTATACTGTATGTAGCTGAGAGCAGCTGCATGTCTTAGTGATGTAAATAGTTTGTTACACCCGGTTGTTCCCAACAAACTATTTATTCATCACTAAAAGCAGGAGATTAGCTTTAAATACAACAAGGACCACAAAAGAGAGAATCATTTTAAAGAATGTACATGAGATGACTCTTTTCAAAATATGTATTAGCTTTCATGCTCTAATTAGATAAAACATTTTCAGAATGCTTTATTTAGGTGTACATTTCATACTTGCACGGAAAACATTTGATTTATATTTAAATATCTTTTGTATTTTTTATTTCATTTCATAATAAAATGCATGAGTTCAATAACGTGAGAAACCAAAAGTGTGAGAACATTAAAATACATCTATGGTGTGTGTACTTTTCTACATTACCTATAACCTGTGACTGTGGCATTGCTAAATGATTTACATGTAAAATGAAACAAGTTTTGTCACTTGTATAAAAAAAAATTCTAAAAAAGGTTAAATAAATTAAAAAGGTTGATTTACTAAAACTGGAGAGTGCAAAATCTGGTACTGCTGTGCATGGTAGCCAATTTCTAACGTCAGCTTGCTCAAATAAGATTTGAAATAAAGCTGGAAAAGTTGAAGCTGCACCAGATTTTGCACTCTCCAGTTTTAGTACAGCCCCTTAACCCCCTTCTCTTCCAGGTCTGTGCGTCTTATGGACCTGATAGCAGGGGGTTTAGCATACAATCCAATGGCTGCAGAAATTGAGATTGTGTATGAGACTGGCAGTGCTCACTGAAACTGCTCACACACACCCCCGGTACCGGCGCCCCCGCGCAACGCTAACCGCCATGCTTTCTGGGCTCCGCTTGCCCATTTGCGGGACCTGCGGCTGGGAGAAAGAGAAGGGTGAACACACGTCTGCTCTCCTCCTTGCTGTGACCTGGAAAGCGACATCTATAACGTCACCTCCAGTTCAGCATCGAGGTGTCCCCAGCTAGCTTAGCCAGAAAGTAATGTTTTGCAATGCGATCTGCATTGCAAAGCATTCACTAGAGTCCAAATGAGACATGCAGGGACTTTTAGGCCCTGCATATCTCAATAAAGAGAACCTGTCACTTAAAAATCATCACATTGGGGAGTTTTTGTCCCCTATGTGATGAAAACTAAAATTAAGAAAAGAAAATAGGAACATAAAAGCATGTGTCGGGGGGCGCCTATACATGAAAAGATTTGTTGCAATCCTCTGTAACACTAAACTGATACCTATAAGGGGCTTTTGAATCATCACCTATAGAAAATATAGAGTACTGAAATTTGTGTCCGTTTCACAAATGTCGCGCGCACAAATTTAAGGTTTAGCCTGTTGGGTATCTAATTACTTGGCACAACCTCATATTTTATATTTAACCAAAACTTTGGATAATTTAATGCATTTGTTTGCCCTAAAACTTACTTTAGTGTGTTTTTTATTGAGAGTTTGAGGTAATATCGCCTGACATTAGAACTTCCACTACTGTTTTCTCTAGGGTGTCTGCTTTCAGAAAATTATAATGTTTGGAGGTTTTACATCATCTTTATGGCTAAAAAAATTTTTTTTTTAAATGTGTACAAAAAAAAAAAAAACTGTTCTGGCAGTGAAAAGATTTATCTATGATGTGTTCATATAAAGCACTAAAAAAATCCAGTAGATTTCCTGATATCTTTGTGGAATTTCAGTACCAATGCTGCTGGTGTCATTATAATCCTGGTATCCTTTTTTGCAGAAAGTGGGCGGCTTTCTCATGAAACCATTCTGAGCTGCTCAGTAGCCGCCAATATGGCTTTCAAAGCAGTGAGACGGGGGATGGGACGTCTTCTCCCACTGTTTCTCCAGTGTTTCTCAGGCTTACCATTTCTGCCAGTTTGCCAAGAAACAATTCGACTGTGCAGCTAGATACTCCCATAGGTGATCAAAAAGTAGATACTCTTTGATCAACTATATGGCCTAGGAGGACCAGAATGATATCGCAAAACATTATTGTTTTTGATCTTTTGCTTTTAAAAGTAATTAAGTATTTTTTTTACCCCAAATCTCTCCATAAAGAGGACCTGTCATCATTATTCTTCTATTACAATTTATTATTAAAGTGAAATTGTTAAACTAAAAAGTGAAATAAATAATAATTAAAAAAATGTAAACCCCCATCTCTCTGTGTTCGCGCACAGAAGCGAATGCATATGTATGTCGGTCACGCATATGCAAACGGTATTCACACCACACATGTGAGGTATCGCTGTGAACATTAGAGCGAGAGCAATAATTTTATCACTAGACCTCCTCTGTATCCAGTAACCTTTAAAGGCGTTTAAAGTGCCGCCCAGGGAAATTTTTAAGTACTAAAGTTTGACGCCATTCCACAAGCGTTTGCAATTTTAACCACCTGATTACTTTGCACTTAAACCCCCCTCGTGACCACACCAATTTTCAGCTTTCGGCGCTGACGTACTTTGAATGACAATTGCGCGGTCATACAACACTGTACCCAAATGAAAGTTTTATCATTTTTTTCCACAAATAGAGCTTTCTTTTGGTGGTATTTAATCACAGCTGGGGTTTTTATTTTTTGTGAAACAAACAAAAAAAGATGGAAAATTAAAAAAAAAAAAAAACATGTTTAATAGTTTGTTATAAAATTTTGCAAACAGGTAATTTTTCTGCTTCATTGATATGCGCCGATGAGGCGGCACAGGTGGGCACTGATAGGCTGCACTGGTGGGCACTGATAGGCTGCACTGGTGGGCACTGATAGGCTGCACTGGTGGGGACAGATAAGTTGGTACTGATGGGGACAGCAAAGATGGCACGGATGGGTGGCACGGATGGGTAGCAAGGATGGGTGGCACTGATGGGTGGCACTGATGGGCACTGGTAGGTGACACAGATGAGCACTGGTAGGTGACACAGATGAGCACTGGCAGGTGACACTGATGTGCAGCACTGGCACTGTGGGCACTGAGAGATGGCACTGTGGGCACTGGTAGGGGCACTTTAATAGGGCAAAGGTGGGCACATTGCAGTGAGAGGGACTGATGTCCCTCTCACTGCCGCCGGTGATCGGCTTTTTTTTTTTCTCCTCGCGCTGTCAGCGCGAGGAGGAAAAAAGGCAATTACCGGCTCTGTTAGTATCACATGATCAGCTATCATTGGCTGACAGCTGATCACGTGGTAAGAGGTCGGGATCGACCCCTTACTCGGATCTGTGATCCAGCGAGTCTCACAGACTCGCTGATCACAGAGCGCACCGCGCGCGCCCTTCAGGGGGCGCGCAGGCAGCTCGTTGCCGGGACGACGTCAATAGACGTCGTCCCGGCACAATAGATCAGCGCTGTAGCCGTCATTTGGCTATAGCGCGGGTCTATAGTGGTTAAAGCATGACATGTTAGGTATTCATTTTGCGGCGTAACATCATCTTTCACATTATACAAAAAATAGGGGTAAATATTGTGTTTGTTTGTCTTTTTAATCATTAAAGTCAATTTTTTCCCAAAAAATTATGTTTGCAAAACCGCTGCGCAAATACCGTGTGACGTAAAAAATTGCAACGATGGCCATTTTATTCCCTAGGGTCTCTGCTATAAAAAATTATGTTTGGGGGTTATAAGTAATTTTCTAGAAAAAAAATACTGATTTAAACTTATAAACAAAAAGTGCCAGAAAAAGCCTGGTCGTGATTAAAAAAAATGTCCTCTTGCCCTCCTGCCAGAGTTAAGCTAGCCTGAAAGCCAGCATGCAAGCTTGTATTCATATAGCAAGGGAGCAGTGAAAGTGCTAATATGAGTGTAAAGGACATCTTCAATATGAGACACCTGTTCTAGTAAAAACTGTCTAAGATGTCATTTCTCCTCACTTTACAGAAATTGCCTTTCATTTACCTTTTCTCGCATCATTTAAAATAACATAAAAACAAAGTGCAAAACAGTGTGCACCTAAACTACTGCACATTATATCACTTACATACACCACACCCATTATCTCCTTATGTAAAACAAAAGTTAAACCCGTACAAAAATAGACCAATTAGCCATAGTATCCCTGATTACAACTGTCCTGATGGTCAATTTTACACTGCTGTATGCTCTGCAGTATCCTAATTCTTGTAGTAAAGCCCCGGCCAGTGCCCTTTGTCTCTTGTAAATTTGGGCCCAGCCTTGCTATTTCTAATTGTCTTGCTGCTGGTCTGTTTTACACTGCTGTTTCATCTGCTTTCTTTTAATTCTTGTAGTAAAACACCTCCTTGTATTCTTTTTCTCTAGTACAAATCGGCCAATTCCCCCTTAATAAAAATGTACTGCTGCTGGCCAATTGTACACTGCTATATCATCTGCAGTCTTCAAATTCTTATTGAGAGTTTGATATAAATTGTCTGGTGACACGACAGTTTTGTATCCAGGAGAACAGGAGCAGCTTCAAGAAATTAAAGTTAAACCTCTATGTGCCAGACAAATAAGGTCTATTATTGTTTCATGAATAAACATATCACTACTACCTGAAAAAAAAAAACTTTTTTTAAACATAAATGATTCAGATTGAGGTGCTGTAATATGCAGGGCAAGCTAACTGTAAAAATAAAAAAAAACACAGCCAAAAATTCACTGCCATTGTATGGTGTCATTGTGTACTGTTCTGTAACACCACATATAGCTTTACGGCATCTCACATGCAAATTACTTAGGGCATGCCTGTATTTTAAATATTGCCTGTGATGCACAGAAAAAGATAATCACCTGACTGTATGGTATTTTTTCTGCATTGGTACATTGGTTCTACAAATCCAGATTTTACTACCAGGATTTACCTTCCATTGATTGGGATTTGCCATTACGTTTGGGTTCACTGAATTGAATCAAGACAGATCCCCCTATACCAAATGGTCAGCTAACTGCTACTAATTTCATTTCTCTGCAGGCATTTCCTCTGTGAATTGTATTTATTTATTTTTATGTTGTGCAAACTAAGCTGATAGTTTGAAATTAAATAAAAAAATACATTTAGCATTACAAATGGCTGCCTAAGTAGACATTTATCTGTAGAGACAGAACAGTATGGTTACACAGCTTATGGGGTCATGTGACTGAATCTTAATGAAGATCACACAACATTGCTTTACCATCTCCAGTCTCTTTTGTCATTGATAATATATGTATAGTGTCACCTGTTGTTTATGCTAATGATGGGAGACAACTGCCATTCATTTTCAATGAAGGTACACTCCTATATTTTTCCTCCACATAATAGAATGTTAATGAACTTGTCCTGGCTGTGATTGTGATGGAGAGATGAAACTATCTATGTAGACTCTGAAGATGCCCTTTGTTAAGTAGATCACACCTTTTTAACCAATGGGAAGTGAGCACATGTTACTGAATGTGGTGAAATAAATAAAAGGTGAAGCTGGGCTCAGTCACTTACAAGAACTGCTGGTGAAGAGAACTACTAAGGAAGCTACTAAGGGATCCTATACTACATTATATCAGGTGGGTACACTTTTTATGATTGTACACTTGTACTGTTTAGATTATTGTATGTGTTTATCTATGACCATTGAACCGTGATCTATGGTGTCAGCAGGTGGACTACATCGTATCACCTTTTTCCTGCTGGGTTTCAATACAAAAAAATCCAAGCAACAGATGCAATCAGAAATTGTACAGTATATACTTCACATAGTAGGATTGTTATTTTTAAATTAGAATTTTCTATACAGCAAAATTTCATAACATATATGTATTTTTTCATATTAAAACTGAAAAGTATTAACTCTTTAAATATATTTGTGACCATTTCATCTTGATCATTTTGCTGTCTCCTGATACACTTCTTGTTTGTGTGACACCCAAATATTACATTTAACATTTGTGACTCAATTTGCATTCATGGGTTTTCTCATCAGATATTATTTTATATTTATATACCATCATTTTATAATGACATATATTCATACTGGAACTTGTGATGGTTTTGTTGTGTATCACAGGTAACTCTCATTTATAAGGACCAACAGTCTTCTCAATTTTCTGTTCAAATTAAAAATGCATATAAGTTCTATAGTAATAGAAATACACCCGCATGCAGGCTAATTTACTAAATGAGTTTAAGGTGATTGTAGTTTAGAATGTTCACACAATAAATTGGCAGTCATTTGCAGAAGAAATAAGTGAGCATAAATTAGTTTTTTACGTGACTTGCTAATTGAAGTAACATTTATACAACTTATTAGGTGACAATTATCAAGTATTTCAGTAAATCAGCTTTACTGTATCAGTGTTATCATTTTTGTATACTATTATCTTCACTCATATAACATTGTATCGCATTAGCTGTAGCATTCATATGTTAGAAAGTTATACATCACTTTTTATTCATGATCTTGCCCCTCGCCTTTATACTTTCTCATTTTGCAAGCAGACTCTGTGTCTCTTAGGTCTCACCTGTAAGAATAATATACTGTATAGAGCATATTGTAAAATAGGTAAACCAGAAACTCAACCAAATATATACAAGTCTCCATGAAATACGTACAATTACTGAAGTATGGTGGTGATATATTTAGACAAGGTGGTAATGGAGAGATTGGGAGTAAAAAAATCCACGTGTTGAGCTGATATTCAGAAGGGTTTGAGAAAATCACTGTACAGTTCCTCTAAATATAAATAAATACACCCCATTGTGTACATAAAAGTGGGGTATGCCTGTAGTACAAAAATATATTTTATTAACAGTAAGTCATATCAAACGCCTGACGCACAGGGGCTTATGGCCGTTTATTTGGTGTCAACTTTCTTGTTTACACTAGATACTCATTACTATTATATGCCTATGGTATGTTTTTAATTCTTTTTTACTTGACATGTTTGATATGACTTATTGTTAATAAAATATATTTTTGTACTATATCATTGTCCATCTTGCCTGTAAAGTCCAAATTAGGGCTCTGTGGCCCTTTAGCCTTTCTCTCCTATAATCAAGTTTATACGGATGTGGCTTTAGGTGTTATTTCAATTTTTGCGGACACCTTAAGAGTTCCCTTCACTGAAATGAAGGGGCCAAGCCCAACCCCTGTAAAACAACCCCACACCAAAGCAAGATCCATAAAGACATAGATGGACTTGACTGGCCTGCACAGAATCCTCGATAGAACACCTTTGGGATGAATTAGAGCAGAGAATGTGAGCCAGGCCTTCTCGTTCAACATCAGTGCCTGACCTCACAAATGCGCTTCTGGAAGAATGGTCAAACATTCCCATAGACACACTCTTAAACCTTGTGGACAGCCTTCCCAGAAAATGTAAAGCTGTTATATCTGCAAAGAGTGGGGCAACTCAATATTGAATCTTACAGACTAATACTGGGATGCCGTTAAAGTTCATGTGCGTGTAAAGGCAGGCATCACAATACTTTTGACAATATAGTGTATATGCATTTGTACTGTGAATCAATTCTGATTTAGAATTCCATAATGTTATTCCCAAATTGATATTCATCTGTATTACAAAATTTGTTCCATAACAATTTTTTATTTTCATTTTCCTATAGATCTTAATCAGTGCAATATGATCCATGAGAAATCCTTCAGCAAAGCTCAGTAAACATCAGAGAATTAAGACAGGAGAGAAAACTTCAATACTAATAGAAATTAACAAGTGCTTTTCAGAGAAGACATTTTTTTGCCACCAGAAGAAGATTCAGAAGGGAAAACATGTTTAAATGTTTGAAATGTGATAAGAATTTCTCAAGAAAGGCAAATTGTATTATACACCAGAGAATTCACACAGGAGAGAAGCCATTTGGATGCTCAGAATGTGATAAGTGTTTCTCATTAAAGGGAAATCTTACTATACACCAGAGAATTCACACAGGAGAGAAACCATATAGTTGTCCAGAATGTACTGAGAGCTTCTCACATCCGGCATCTCTTTCTTACCACCAGAAGAAGATTCACCAAGGTGAAAATACATTTAAGTGCACAGAATGTGACATGTGTTTCTATATGAAGTCACATCTTATTTCTCATCAAAAGAGACACACAGGAGAGAAACCATTCAGATGTTCAGAATGTTATAAGTGTTTCTCATTAAAGGGAAATCTTACTCTACACCAGAGAATTCACACAGGAGAGAAACCGTATAGATGTTCAGAATGTAATGAGAGCTTCTCACTATTGACATCTCTTTCTTACCACCGGAAGAAGATTCACCAAGGAGAAAATACATTTAAGTGCACAGAATGTGACATGTGTTTCTATATGAAGTCACATCTTATTTCTCATCAAAAGAGACACACAGGAGAGAAACCATTCAGATGTTCAGAATGTGATAAATGTTTTGCTGCAAAAGCTACACTTAAGCAACACCAAAGGATTCACACTGGAGAAAATCCATTTATGTGCTCAGAATGTGACCAATGCTTTAAACAAAAGGTTCATCTTATTATTCACATGAATATTCACACTGGAGAGAAGCCATTTAGATGTTCAGAATGTGACAAATGCTTTGTGCGAAATTTTTATCTTACTGAACACCAAAGAGTTCACACAGGAGAAAAACCATTTAAATGTTTGGAGTGTGACAAGTGTTTTAATCAAAAGAAAGCTCTTACTCGACACCAGAGGATTCACACAGGAAAAGAAACTGATTCAATTAGTTAAATATGAATGTTATAAATATTTCAGATGTTTATATCTGCTTAAAGCTGATCTCCAGCTTTTATTGAATTTAAATATTTAATTTGGAGCAAGCTAGTCCAAGCAAACTAATAATTTCACTAAGATATGCATTGGCACTGCTCAACCACTCACAGACAGCTTTGTATTTTCTGAATGAATGCAAAGCTCCCTCTGACTGGCTGAGGCAGAGAATTTAATGTCACCCACCCACATCTCCACCTCAGTCAATCAGAGCAATCTTTGTATTCCTTTTAGAATATACAAAGCTTCCTGTGAATGGCTGAGCAGCTTTTGTTCTAGTGTGGAACAGGAAGATCCCATCTCATTGCCAGAACACAGCACTTTATACTGTATGTAGCTGAGAGCAGCTGCATGTCTTAGTGATGTAAATAGTTTGTTACACCCACTTGTTCCCAACAAACTATTTATTCATCACTAAAAGCAGGAGATCAGCTTTAAATACAACAAGGACCACAAAAGAGAGAATCATTTTAAAGAATGTACATGATATGACTCTTAGATAAAAAATATTCAGAATGCTTTATTTAGGTGTACGTTTCATACTTGCACGGAAAACATTTGTTTTTATATTTAAACATCTTTTATATTTTTTATTTAATTTCATAATAAAATGCATGAGTTCAAAAACATGAGAATACAAAAGTGTGAGAACATAAAGATACATCTATGGTGTGTGCACTTTTCTACATTACCTATAACCTGTGACTGTGGCATTGCTAAATGATTTACATGTAAAATGAAACAAGTTTTGTCACTTGTATAAAAAAAATTCTAAAAAAGGTAAAATAAAATAAAAAGGTTGATTTACTAAAACTGGAGAGTGCAAAATCTGGTACTGCTGTGCATGGTAGCCAGTTTCTAACTTCAGCTTGCTCAATTAAGATTTGAAAAAAAGCTGGAAAAGTTGAAGCTGCACCAGATTTTGCACTCTCCAGTTTTAGTACAGCCCCTTAACCCCCTTCTCTTCCAGGTCCGTACGTCTTATGGACCTGATAGCAGGGGGTTTAGCATACAATCCAATGGCTGCAGAAATTGAGATTGTGTATGAGACTGGCAGTGCTCACTGAAACTGCTCACACACACCCCCGATCCCGGCTCCCCAGCGCAACGCTAACCGCCATGCTTTCTGGGCTCCGCTTGCCCATTTGCGGGACCTCCAGCTGGGAGAAAGAGAAGGGTGAACACACGTCTGCTCTCCTCCCCTCCTTGCTGTGACCTGGAAAGCGACATCTATAACGTCACCTCCAGTTCAGCATCGAGGTGTCCCCAGCTAGCTTAGCCAGAAAGTAATGTTTTGCAATGCGATCTGCAAAGCATTCACTAAAGTCCAAATGAGACATGCAGGGACTTTTAGGCCCTGCATATCTCAATAAAGAGAACCTGTCACTTAAAAATCATCACATTGGGGAGTTTTTGTCCCCTATGTGATGAAAACTAAAATTAAGAAAAAAAAATAGGAACATAAAAGCATGTGTCGGGGGGCGCCTATACATGAAAAGATTTGTTGCAATCCTCTGTAACACTAAACTGATACCTATAAGGGGCTTTTGAATCATCACCTATAGAAAATATAGAGTACTGAAATTTGTGGCCGTTTCACAAATGTCGCGCGCGCAAATTTAAGGTTTAGCGTGTTGGGTATCTAATTACTTGGCACAACCTCATATTTTATATTTAACCAAAACTTTGGATAATTTAATGCATTTGTTTGCTTACTTTAGTGTGTTTTTTATTGAGAGTTTGAGGTAATATCGCCTGACATTAGAACTTCCACTACTGTTTTCTCTAGGGTGTCTGCTTTCAGAAAATTATAATGTTTGGAGGTTTTACATCATCTTTATGGCTAAAATTTTTTTTTTTAAATGTGTACAAAAAAAAAAAAACTGTTCTGGCAGTGAAAAGGTTTATATATGATGTGTTCATATAAAGCACTAAAAAAATCCAGTAGATTTCCTGATATCTTTGTGGAATTTCAGTACCAATGCTGCTGGTTTCATTATAATCCTGGTATCCTTTTTTGCAGCAAGTGGGCGGCTTTCTCATGAAACCATTCTGAGCTGCTCAGTGGCCGCCAATATGGCTTTCAAAGCAGTGAGACGGGGGGGGGGGGTGGGACGTCTCCTCCCACTGTTTCTCCAGTGTTTCTCAGGCTTACCATTTCTGCCAGTTTGCCAAGAAACAATTCGACTGTGCAGCCAGATACTCCCATAGGTGATCAAAAAGTAGATACTCTTTGATCAACTATATGGCCTAGGAGGACCAGAATGATATCACAAAACATTATTGTTTTTGATCTTTTGCTTTTAAAAGTAATTAAGTATTTTTTTTACCCCAAATCTCTCCATAAAGAGGACCTGTCATCATTATCCTTCTATTACAATTTATTATTAAAGTGAAATTGTTAAACTAAAAAGTGAAATAATTAATAATTAAAAAAATGTAAACCCCCATCTCTCTGTGTTCGCGCACAGAAGCGAATGCATATGTAAGTCGGTCACGCATATGCAAACGGTTTTCACACCACACATGTGAGGTATCGCTGTGAACATTAGAGCGAGAGCAATAATTTTATCACTAGACCTCCTCTGTATCCAGTAACCTTTAAAGGCGTTTAAAGTGCCACCTAGGGAAATTTTTAAGTACTGAAGTTTGACGCCATTCCACAAGCGTTTGCAATTTTAACCACCTGATTACTTTGCACTTAAACCCCCCTCGTGACCAGACCAATTTTCTGCTTTCGGCGCTGACGTACTTTGAATGACAATTGCGCGGTCATACAACACTGTACCCAAATTAAAGTTTTATCATTTTTTTCCCACAAATAGAGCTTTCTTTTGGTGGTATTTAATCACAGCTGGGGTTTTTATTTTTTGTGAAACAAACAAAAAAAGATGGAAAATTAAAAAAAAAAAAAAACATGTTTAATAGTTTGTTATAAAATTTTGCAAACAGGTAATTTTTCTGCTTCATTGATATGCGCCGATGAGGCACAGGTGGGCACTGATAGGCTGCACTGGTGGGCACTGATAGGCTGCACTGGTGGGCACTGATAGGCTGTACTGGTGGGGACAGATAAGTCGGTACTGATGGGGACAGCAAAGATGGCACTGATGGGCACGGATGGGTGGCACCGAATGGCACTGGATGACACTGATGGGCACTGGTAGGTGACACAGATGAGCACTGGTAGGTGACACAGATGAGCACTGGCAGGTGACACTGATGTGCAGCACTGGCACTGTGGGCACTGAGAGATGGCACTGTGGGCACTGGTAGGGGCACTTTAATAGGGCAAAGGTGGGCACATTGCAGTAAGAGGGACTTATGTCCCTCTCACTGCCGCCGGTGATCGGCTTTTTTTGTTTCTCCTCGCGCTGTCAGCGCGAGGAGGAAAAAAGCCAATTACCAGCTCTGTTAGTATCACATGATCAGCTATCATTGGCTGACAGCTGATCACGTGGTAAGAGGTCGGGATCGACCCCTTACTCGGATCTGTGATCCAGCGAGTCTCACAGACTCGCTGATCACAGAGCGCGCCGCGTGCGCCCTTCAGGGGGCGTGCAGGCAGCTCGTGGCCGGGACGACGTCAATAGACGTCGTCCCGGCACAATAGATCCGCGCTGTAGCCGTCATTTGGCTATAGCGCGGGTCTATAGTGGTTAAAGCATGACATGTTAGGTATTCATTTTGCGGCGTAACATCATCTTTCACATTATTATACAAAAAATAGGGGTAAATATTGTGTTTGTTTGTTTTTTTTTTGTCTTTTTAATCATTAAAGTCAATTTTTTCCCAAAAAATTATGTTTGCAAAACCGTTGCGCAAATACCATGTGACGTAAAAAATTGCAACGATGGCCATTTTATTCCCTAGGGTCTCTGCTATAAAAAATGATGTTTGGGGGTTATAAGTAATTTTCTAGAAAAAAATACTGATTTAAACTTATAAACAAAAAGTGCCAGAAAAAGCCTGGTCGTGATTAAAAAAAATGTCCTCTTGCCCTCCTGCCAGAGTTAAGCTAGCCTGAAAGCCAGCATGCAAGCTTGTATTCATATAGCAAGGGAGCAGTGAAAGTGCTAATATGAGTGTAAAGGACATCTTCAATATGAGACACCTGTTCTAGTAAAAACTGTCTAAGATGTCATTTCTCCTCACTTTACAGAAATTGCCTTTCATTTACCTTTTCTCACATCATTTAAAATAACATAAAAACAAAGTGCAAAACAGTGTGCACCTAAACTACTGCACATTATATCACTTACATACACCACACCCATTATCTCCTTATGTAAAACAAAAGTTAAACCCGTACAAAAATAGACCAATTAGCCATAGTATCCCTGATTACAACTGTCCTGATGGTCAATTTTACACTGCTGTATGCTCTGCAGTATCCTAATTCTTGTAGTAAAGCCCCGGCCAGTGCCCTTTGTCTCTTGTAAATTTGGGCCCAGCCTTGCTATTTCTAATTGTCTTGCTGCTGGCCTGTTTTACACTGCTGTTTCATCTGCTTTCTTTTAATTCTTGTAGTAAAACACCTCCTTGTATTCTTTTTCTCTAATATTCAAAAAAATTTAATTTGGTTGTAAAAATAAAAAAAAAAAGCCAAAAAAAAGTTAAACCTCTATGTGCCAGACAAATAAGGTATATTATTGTTTCATGAATAAACATATCACTACTACCTAATTAGTGTGAATGGGTTTTTGCTTTTAATAGGCTTCAGATGTGATATTCAGCTGGGTTTGAGTTTTAAAAGCTGTTTTAGATGTGTTATGGACATTGTAATAATATTATATATGTTTATTAAGAAGTCCTATGTAACTGATATTTAGTTTGAAGGAAAAGGCTTGCAACCCTCCCCCATTTCCTGCAGAAAGAATGTGTGTCAGTATGTTTCTAGGCCATTTCCTGCACATGAATAGATCGTCTGTATTTATAAGTGGAAACAGATGTTGATGTATTCCAGATGTGATGTGATGGTTCAAACTTAGTGGCTGTATTTCTCAAAAGGCCCTTTCCGGGATGTGGAAAGGAGTGGCTATTCTTATGGCGCGAAAGTTAGGGGAATATAAATACAGACAGATGCTGGAGAGAGCTTCCTCTTTGACTCCTATAATACACAGCTTGACCATCACACACACAGCTCCTCTCTTAGAAGCACACACGGACACATACATTCCTTCTGCACACAAAGGGTTAATCAGCCATTTTCCTTTTCATGAGCACGTGCTCTGCTCTGCTCTGCTCATATAATAAGCATCATATAATTTTTGTATCTTGTACTATTTTTGTAAGTATTTTTCTATTTTGGTGTGTACAATAAAACACACATTTTGATTTATCGCTGACTCAGAAATATTATAAGAAATTCGTCTCACAATCTTTTGAAAGCTTACACAGAATAAGCGATTAAATATCACAGTATATTTATTTTATTTCATTGGCTAGCCAGCCCGATTCCTTTTGTCGAAAGTTTTTTTTCCATTTTCCTTTCCTTGATCAGAGGGGAAATGATGAACAGGAATTTACTTTCGCAAATATTGAAAAGAACCTAGAGACAATTATGATATCGATGATTGTGAAAGACCGGAGAATTTCAGACATACAGAAGTAATTTAAGCGAGTCAAGCAAGAAAAGACGGGGAACGTTTTTTATGTGGTGAGTAGAAATTTACATACTTACTATGGAATTTGTAACTGTTTTAGCTGATAAAAGTACATTGGAATTTAAAGGTTTATCGAAACACATCTCTGATGATGTTTTATGGAAAGCAATGTATAGTCAATGTCTTCAAGCAAACGCTGACATTGACAAGGATAAATATTCATTAGTTAAAACAAAGAAAAAGTTACGTAATGTAATGAAGTTAGTAACAAGTTTTAATGAAATGCAAAATGTAACAGAAAGTGCTCATACACAAAAGGATTTATGTATTGAACAATTATTGACTGAAAAAGTTGAATTGGAACATAAAATGAATGCATTATTGCAATCGTTTAAAGAAAAAGAAAGTCGTATGGCTTTTTTGACTCAAGAAAGGATTAAACATGAGAACATTATAAGTCTACTTAGAAAACAATTATTGGACACTCAGGTTTTTGCACATGCTCAGTGTTCCACACATGTGACTAAGTCAGATGTAAGGGTTAATTTTGATTCAGGAATTGAGTCAGATGGATCAATTGTTAGTATTTTTTCAGACAATGAAAGTGTGAAGTCAGTTGACTTCAGTCATACTAATATTAAACAGAAATGTCAATTTTCATCACCATATGCTCAAAGAAAGGTTTATGGAAAAAAAGCAACTCTTAAATGTTTTGTTTGCAAACGAGAGGGACACATAGCCAGGTTTTGTTTAAAGGCTAATAATAATAATAATGATATGCAAAAGAGGTTGTGCTATCCGAAAACAATGCCAAGGACTTACGAAGTCTATTCTGTTAGAATGTGCAGTAATTTGAAGTATAGGGGTCAAAATAATCAAACCTATTTCCCTTTGAAGACCCAAATGCAAAGTTTGCAAACAGAAAATAGTTCCATCAGACAGGGCAGGTATCATTATGTAACATATAACACTGTGAAAAACATTGTTAGCAGTCCTTAAATGAACTGCATGGATAGTTTCAGAGATTTGGTTGAGGACTTTGATATATTTTTAATATTTTCAAGGATAATCCTCTGGGTTATTATTTTTATTTTTCCTCGTTATGATTATATTTCTATTTTTTGGTTTGTTCAGGTTGAACACTGAAAAGGTTTAGTTCACTTGAAAAGAAAAAAAAAAGAACAGCTTTGTACTCAATTAGTAGCTGAATACATTTCCAGCTGTGTACTCAATTAGCAATTGAATACATTTTGTTTAGAGACAACAGAGTAATTCTCTCTCTTAGTAATTCCCTTGCAAAGTATTATTGTTAAAAAGAAAAAATTCCGGCACATAAGAAAGTTGATAGTGAGTTATCTGTAAGCAATAGAGTTACAGACACATTGAATTAGCAAAGGAAGCAGCTTTATTTGGAGAATTAGTGATTCCAATCTTCAATGGGTTCTATTGATGTTGTGAAGAAATAGATACACAGATTCCGTCGCTTTAAGAAGAATAAAAAGGGAATAAATCACTTTTTTGTTTTTCATAGGTTGTTTATGGAATTTATATTGGTTTATGAAAACTAAATTTCATATCATGACGTTTAGATTGGAATTTCGTGTCCTATTATACCACAACACCTACAGATGGGATTCACTAATGATGATGCTTTAGTAACAGTTAGGATGTTGATTAGTTATGTTTTTCCAGTTTTGGGTATAAAAGGAAACTGTTTCATTCATTATTAATGGGTGTAAAGTTCTGCTGTTACAAAGTATTCTTCTTTTGAAGGAAAATGTTGTATGTGTTTCCCCATGATTTTTTTGTTTTTACATCAAAGTAAGTCTATGAAGGAGTCAAAATGGCTGAAAAAAAAAAAATTGTCCCTTCACATATGTCTAGCTGAGAAAGGAGGTTAATTCAAGATAAAAATGTCCTTATGTTAGCTAAGAATATGTTTTTTATTTTTTACAATGTTTTTTGATTGGGAGATTATTAAGAAATAATTTGTATATATACTGATATGTAGTATTTGTTTTAAAGGTAAAAAGAAATTTAGATTGTATACAGCCTACCCTTAGGAATTTTAGAATAAACAACGCCCATCTTTTTAGGAAAGTTGGAGGGAAATGTAATTGCTCTTTTAAAATTGGCGGGCATTTTTTTTGTGGTACAAGATATCCCAGGAGAACTTGTAAGCTAGGATGAATAGAAAAAGTGGGGGCTGTAGGAGTAGAAGCGTGTAACAAGAGACAGTCAGTTTTCTGCAGACATTCCAGGGAGACTCATTCTAGTCCATCCAAGACATACATATACAATGTGAATTGTTGTTACATACAGACACATATTGGATTTAATCTTCATTTTAAGAATAATCTATTTTTGATATTCTGTAATTGATATTGTTTTTATAACATTTTGTTGTTTTATTATTAAACCAAAATTATCTTTTATACAAGATAAGCGGTCTATTTAGTTGACCAGGAACAGGAAAGGTTTATTTGGAACAAAAATAGATGTTGTTAGCACTAGTCTAAGACAGAAATAAAAATGAGATGCTCTCATAGGCGGAGCTAAAGTTTTAGGGAGTGGAAAATAATTAGAAAGGTCAATTTGATATTTTCTATGAGATGGTATAGTTCAAATACCTTCTCAGTGTAGTGAAAAATGTATATAAACAATATAAATGTGGAAATAACAAATTGTATATTCCGAGATAATGATGCTGCATTTATTTTTTAAGGAATGAATTATAAAAATCTGATCTGGAGGAATCATGGATTCCAAAAAGAAGAAGAGATGTCAGCGCAACAAAAGAAAAGTGTTAAAGAGAGAAGATTGATCATTATCACAGGATGCATCTTTTCCCTAGTGACAATGTTATATGTGGTCAAATATATCACAAACTGTTCCAGTTATGCAGAGGTTAACAGGATGGAAGAATTACACCACAAAGATCTTGCATTATTCAGAAGTAAAAGAGAAGTTGACATTGGTATCATTACAGAGGAACAAAAAGATAACAATGCTGATATCATTACAAAGGACAAAAATGAGAGAGTTATTGATATTAATGTATATGATAAAAATCATGATTTTAGATATGTTGATATTAATACAGCAGAAGATTTGTACGGATATGTATGCATAGGACAGGGATATGATTGTTGTATGCAATTGTATTTCATACATAGTAATAATGTTGAAATCAAAATTAATATAGAATCCAAAACAAATTTTGTCAAAATGCAGGGATTTTATAGACTGAACAGTAGAACCGGAACTTTTGAATGTGATATATTGGGAAGGAGTTTCTGGTCAGTATTTGTAAAAGGTAATAATTCAACAATTTGGTCTGGAGATGTTACTAATAACATGATAAGGTCTGGGAAACGACTTTATTCATCAGAGCAATATTATTACTTATTAGAAAATTTTGTTAAATATTGGATCCAGAACATTTAAACATCATAGGAGATGAAAAAGGAGATATTGTAAGAACATGGGATTTTAAAATAACAAGAAAATTAACTCAATTAAGTGTCAAAATTAATATTTCTATAGTCGACATGATTGTTCCAGAAGTTAATATTTTCCCACAATCTTTGAAAATTATGGAAGATAAAGATGATTTGCATTTGATATGTAATACAAAAATATCTTTACCTCAAAATTCATTGTTAACTTGGAAAAGGAATGGTCAATTTCTAGGTAGTGTTTCTCATAGTTATAATATTATAATCCATAAAGGGATATTTGGTAGTGTAAATTGGATTAATAATACATTTGTTTATCAACAAATGAGTGTATCTTTGAATGATACTGGTGTATATCAATGTTGCATATCAATAGGAAATTATCCTGTGAAATGTGCTAAGGCAAATGTTATTGTAGTGTCTCCAAGGAAAACTCCATGTGTTAACAAGAACAGTGTCTCTGCGACTCCTTTTCAGATTAACCATTTCCAATCCAGAACTCTTTTGAGAGAAGGAAAGTTTGTCATTGTTTTGTGGAACTTTAATGTATCAGAATGGAAGATTTCTACAAGGTTTCCACAATGTCAAGGACATTTGGTTAATATGGAATTGGGTATAGAGAGATGGTTTGGAATTAATAATAGGAATAATAACAGATATAAGCGTGGTATAGTTGAAGGTATTTTAGGAGGGATTGGCACAATCGGGAGTATAACTAATAGTATGGATATCAATACTTTAAAGTCTGATCTAGAGACCGCTGGTTTAGTGGGGAGTAATGGTATTAAAATTCAAAAACATTTAAATCAGATTTTAGAAAATATGGTAATTAAAACAGCTAATGTCATGGGTCCATCTATTTTAAATCTCCAAAATATTACTCTTGATTTGATGATAAGTGAACAACATTCTCATATAGCCAGAGCATGTTTAGAAATCCAGACGGAATATTCCACTAATTTTAAAATAATTGCGCAAGCATTTCAAAGTGGAATAACTCCTTTTGGCATTTTACAGAATTTACCCAGAGAATATGTATATGCTATAAATCATACAGATTTATGGGTAAATAAATGGATAGGATGCACGCAGGGTATATGTTATAGTTCTTCTATGATTCCAATAGCCGGAAAAGAACAAATTTTGGTTCCAATCATTGTTTTAGGATTGCTTGTCAGCAGTACACAATTATTATATTATAGATTACAATATACAGATTTTGCATTTATCAATGAAAATTCTGAATTAGAACAATTAGATCTGTCATCATGTTTACAATTCCAGTCTAAAGTTATTTGTTTACCTAATCAAGATAAAAGCATATTTCATTCTTGTTATCATAATCATACATTATGTTCAGCAAGAATAGAAAAAGTTGAAACAATTTCTGAATTAATCACTCGCGTAGATAGGAAAAAGGTTTGTTTTCAGATCATGACAGATACAGAAAGGGTTAAAACTTTTTTCTCTTCTTGTACAAGTACAGAAAACCTGAATCAAGGTCTGTATTGTATAGAAGGAGATATTGATGCAATAAGTATTAATGGTTTAAGAACTAATTTGACAAATATGTTTATGAAAAATATAAGTGCACTTCCCACTCAATATAATATATCCCAAATAGATGAATTTCCATGGGAAAAATGGGCAAATGTAATTCAAAAGGATAAAGGTTTATTGATAGCTTTGGCTAAGGAATTGCAGAATGCAGAAGTATTGTTTAAACATGAACAAGGTAATTTGCAAGAAATATCACATCAATGGTCAGAATTTTCAGGAAGTAATTGGTGGAAAAGATTCAGTAATAGTGTATCAATGTGGGGAAAAACTTCGATAACTTCAGCAGCAGGAAATATTTTATCACATCCTGTAGTTATTCTTTTTATTATTATTATGTTATTCCTTATATTCCAGTTATGTTTAATGTTTAGAATGAAAAGATTATTTTTTAGAATTAGAAGTGAAATTAAGAAAGGAGATGATTTATTGCAAAATATGCTTAGAAGAAGAATGGGTTTTGGAATTTCAAACTCGGTTACTAATGAAATTACATCTGAAAATATTAGATCAAAAACTGTGAGAATCTGATATGAATGATGGTGAATGTATTAAAATATGAAGTATGATCATTATTCATATTTCAGAGGGGAATGTTATATTCTTAATATTCAAAATTTAATTTGGTTTAAAAAATATATCTCTGCAGAGTCCCTCTTTAATTAGTGTGAATGGGTTTTTGCTTTTAATAGGCTTCAGATGTGATATTCAGCTGGGTTTGAGTTTTAAAAGCTGTTTTAGATGTGTTATGGACATTGTAATATTATATATGTTTATTAAGAAGTCCTATGTAACTGATATTTAGTTTGAAGGAAAAGGCTAGCAACCCTCCCCCATTTCCTGCAGAAAGAATGTGTGTCAGTATGTTTCTAGGCCATTTCCTGCACATGAATAGTCTGTATTTATAAGTGGAAACAGATGTTGGCTGATGTATTCCAGATGTGATGTGATGGTTCAAACTTAGTGGCTGTATTTCTCAAAAGGCCCTTTCCGGGATGTGGAAAGGTGTGGCTATTCTTATGGCGCGAAAGTTAGGGGAATATAAATACAGACAGATGCTGGAGAGAGCTTCCTCTTTGACTCCTATAATACACAGCTTGACCATCACACACACAGCTCCTCTCTTAGAAGCACACACGGACACATACATTCCTTCTGCACACAAAGGGTTAATCAGCCATTTTCCTTTTCATGAGCACGTGCTCTGCTCTGCTCTGCTCATATAATAAGCATCATATAATTTTTGTATCTTGTACTATTTTTGTAAGTATTTTTCTATGCTCTGCTCTGCTCATCATTTACTAAGCATCACATTATTTTTGTATCTTGTACTATTTTTGTAAGTATTTTTCTATTTTGGTGTGTACAATAAAACACACTTTTTGATTTATCGCTGACTCAGAAATATTTTAAAGGAATTCGTCTCACAATAATCTTTTGAAAGCTTACACAGAATAAGCGAATATAAATATCACAGTATATTTATTTTATTTCATGTGGTGAAATAAATAAAAGGTGAAGCTGGGCTCAGTCACTTACAAGAACTGCTGGTGAAGAGAACTACTAAGGAAGCTACTAAGGGATCCTATACTACTTTACACCAGGTGGGTACACTTTTTATGATTGTACACTTGTACTGTTTAGATTATTGTATGTGTTTATCTATGACCATTGAACCGTGATCTATGGTGTCAGCAGGTGGACTACATCGTATCACCTTTTTCCTGCTGGGTTACAATACAAAAAAATCCAAGCAACAGATGCAATCAGAAATTGTACAGTATATACTTCACATAGTAGGATTGTTATTTTTAAATTAGAAGTTTCTATACAGCAAAATTTCATAACATATATGTATTTTTTCATATTAAAACTGAAAAGTATTAACTCTTTAAATATATTTGTGACCATTTCATCTTGATCATTTTGCTGTCTCCTGATACACTTCTTGTTTGTGTGACACCCAAATATTACATTTAACATTTGTGACTCAATTTGCATCCATGGGTTTTCTCATCAGATATTATTTTATATTTATATACCATCATTTTATAATGACATATATTCATACTGGAACTTGTGATGGTTTTGTTGTGTATCACAGGTAACTCTCATTTATAAGGACCAACAGTCTTCTCAATTTTCTGTTCAAATTAAAAATGCATATAAGTTCTATAGTAATAGAAATACACCCGCATGCAGGCTAATTTACTAAATGAGTTTAAGGTGATTGTAGTTTAGAATGTTCACACAATAAATTGGCAGTCATTTGCAGAAGAAATAAGTGAGCATAAATTAGTTTTTTGAAGTAACATTCATACAACTTATTAGGTGACAATTATCAAGTATTTCAGTAAATCAGCTTTACTGTATCAGTGTTATCATTTTTGTATACTATTATCTTCACTCATATAACATTGTATCGCATTAGCTGTAGCATTCATATGTTAGAAAGTTATACATCACTTTTTATTCATGATCTTGCCCCTCGCCTTTATACTTTCTCATTTTGCAAGCAGACTCTGTGTCTCTTAGGTCTCACCTGTAAGAATAATATACTGTATAGAGCATATTGTAAAATAGGTAAACCAGAAACTCAACCAAATATTTACAAGTCTCCATGAAATACGTACAATTACTGAAGTATGGTGGTGATATATTTACTGAGACAAGGTGGTAATGGAGAGATTGGGAGTAAAAAAATCCATGTGTTGAGCTGATATTCAGAAGGGTTTGAGAAGATCACTGTACAGTTCCTCTAAATATAAATAAATAAACCCCATTGTTTACATAAAAGTGGGGTATGCCTGTAGTACAAAAATATATTTTATTAACAGTAAGTCATATCAAACGCCTGACGCACAGGGGCTTATGGCCGTTTATTTGGTGTCAACTTTCTTGTTTACACTAGATACTCATTACTATTATATGCCTATGGTATGTTTTTAATTCTTTTTTACTTGACATGTTTGATATGACTTATTGTTAATACAATATATTTTTGTACTATATCATTGTCCATCTTGCCTGTAAAGTCCAAATTAGGGCTCTGTGGCCCTTTAGCCTTTCTCTCCTATAATCAAGTTTATACGGATGTGGCTTTAGGTGTTATTTAAATTTTTGCGGACACCTTAAGAGTTCCCTTCACTGAAATGAAGGGGCCAAGCCCAACCCCTGTAAAACAACCCCAGACCAAAGCAAGATCCATAAAGACATAGATGGACTTGACTGGCCTGCACAGAATCCTCGAAAGAACACCTTTGGGATGAATTAGAGCAGAGAATGTGAGCCAGGCCTTCTCGTTCAACATCAGTGCCTGACCTCACAAATGCGCTTCTGGAAGAATGGTCAAACATTCCCATAGACAGACTCTTAAACCTTGTGGAAAGCCTTCCCAGAAAATGTAAAGCTGTTATATCTGCAAAGAGTGGGGCAACTCAATACATGTTTAAATGTTTGAAATGTGATAAGAATTTCTCAAGAAAGGCAAATTGTATTATACACCAGAGAATTCACACAGGAGAGAAGCCATTTGGGTGCTCAGAATGTGATAAGTGTTTCTCATTAAAGGGAAATCTTACTATACACCAGAGAATTCACACAGCATCAGAGAATTAACACAGGAGAGAAGACTTCAATACTCAGAAATTAACAAGTGCTTTTCAGAGAAGAAATTTTTTTGCCACCAGAAGAAGATTCAGAAAGGGAAAACATGTTTAAATGTTTGAAATGTGATAAGAATTTCTCAAGAAAGGCAAATTGTATTATACACCAGAGAATTCACACAGGAGAGAAGCCATTTGGGTGCTCAGAATGTGATAAGTGTTTCTCATTAAAGGGAAATCTTACTCTACACCAGAGAATTCACACAGGAGAGAAACCGTATAGATGTTCAGAATGTACTGAGAGCTTCTCACTATTGACATCTCTTTCTTACCACCGGAAGAAGATTCACCAAGAAGAAAATACATTTAAGTGCACAGAATGTGACATGTGTTTCTATATGAAGTCACATCTTATTTCTCATCAAAAGAGACACACAGGAGAGAAACCATTCAGATGTTCAGAATGTGATAAATGTTTTTCTGCAAAGGCTACACTTAAGCAACACCAAAGGATTCACACTGGAGAAAAGCCATTTATGTGCTCAGAATGTGACCAATGCTTTAAACAAAAGGTTCATCTTATTATTCACATGAATATTCACACTGGAGAGAAGCCATTTAGATGTTCAGAATGTGACAAATGTTTTGTGCGAAATTTTTATCTTACTGAACACCAAAGAGTTCACACAGGAGAAAAAACATTTAAATGTTTGGAGTGTGACAAGTGTTTTAATCAAAAGAAAGCTCTTACTCGACACCAGAGGATTCACACAGGAAAATAAACTCATTCAATTAGTTAAATGTGAATGTTATAAATATTTCAGATGTTTATTTCTGCTTAAAGCTGATCTCCAGCTTTTATTGAATTTAAATATTTAATTTGGCGCAAGCTAGTCCAAGCAAACTAATAATTTCACTAAGATATGCATTGGCACTGCTCAACCACTCACAGACAGCTTTGTGTTTTCTGAATGAATGCAAAGCTCCCTCTGACTGGCTGAGGTAGAGAATTTAATGTCATCCACCCACCTCTCCACCTCAGTCAATCAGAGGAATCTTTGTATTCCTTTAGAATATACAAAGCTTCCTGTGAATGGCTGAGCAGCTTTTGTTCTGGTGTGGAACAGGAAGAGCCCACCTCATTGCCAGAACACAGCACTTTATACTGTATGTAGCTGAGAGTAGCTGAGAGCAGCTGCATGTCTTAGTGATGTAAATAGTTTGTTACACCCGCTTGTTCCCAACAAACTATTTATTCATCACTAAAAGCAGGAGGTTAGCTTTAAATACAACAAGGACCACAAAAGAGAGAATAATTTTAAAGAATGTACATGAGATGACTTTTTTCAAAATATGTATTAGCTTTCATGCTCTAATTAGATAAAACATTTTCAGAATGCTTTATTTAGGTGTACATTTCATACTTGCATGGAAAAAATTTGATTTATATTTAAATATCTTTTGTATTTTTTATTTCATTTCATAATAAAATGCATGAGTTCAATAACATGAGAAACAAAGTGTGAGAACATAAAAATACATCTATGGTGTGTGTACTTTTCTACATTACCTATAACCTGTGACTGTGGCATTGCTAAATGATTTACATGTAAAATGAAACAAGTTTTGTCACTTGTATAAAAAAAAAAATCTAAAAAAGGTAAAATAAAATAAAAAGGTTGATTTACTAAAACTGGAGAGTGCAAAATCTGGTACTGCTGTGCATGGTAGCCAGTTTCTAACTTCAGCTTGCTCAATTAAGATTTGAAAAAAAGCTGGAAAAGTTTAAGCTGCACCAGATTTTGCACTCTCCAGTTTTAGTACAGCCCCTTAACCCCCTTCTCTTCCAGGTCCGTACGTCTTATGGACCTGATAGCAGGGGGTTTAGCATACAATCCAATGGCTGCAGAAATTGAGATTGTGTATGAAACTGGCAGTGCTCACTGAAACTGCTCACACACACCCCCGGTACCGGCGCCTCCGCGCAACGCTAACCGCCATGCTTTCTGGGCCCCGCTTGCCCATTTGCGGGACCTGCGGCTGGGAGAAAGAGAAGGGTGAACACACGTCTGCTCTCCTCCCCTCCTTGCTGGGACCTGGAATGCGACATCTATAACGTCACCTCCGGTTCAGCATCTTGGTGTCCCCAGCTAGCTTAGCCAGAAAGTAATGTTTTGCAATGCGATCTGAAAAGCATTCACTAGAGTCCAAATGAGACATGCAGGGACTTTTAGGCCCTGCATATCTCAATAAAGAGAACCTGTCACTTAAAAATCATCACATTGGGGAGTTTTTGTCCCCTATGTGATGAAAACAAAAATTAAGAAAAAAAATAGGAACATAAAAGCATGATTTGTTGCAATCATCTGTAACACTAAACTGATACCTATAAGGGGCTTTTGAATCATCACCTATAGAAAATATAGAGTACTGAAGTTTGTGGCCGTTTCACAATTGTTGCGCGCACAAATTTAAGGTTTAGCATGTTGGGTATCTAATTACTTGGCACAACCTCATATTTTACCAAAACTTTGGATAATTTAATGCATTTGTTTGCCCTAAAACTTACTTTAGTGTGTTTTTTACTGAGAGTTTGCGGTAATATCACCTGACATTATAACTTCCACTATTTTTTTCTCCAGGGTGTCTGCTTTCAGAAAATTATAATGCTTGGATGTTTTACATCATCTTTAAGGCTACAATTTTTTTTTTAAATGTGTACAAAAAAAATAACTGTTCTGGCAGTGAAAAGGTTAATCTTTTATGTGTTTATATAAAGAACTAAAAAAATCCAGTACATTTCCTGATATCTTCGTGGAATTTCAGTACCAATGCTGCCAGTTTCATTATAATCCTGGTATCCTTTTTTGCAGCCAGTGGGCGGCTTTCTCATGAAACCATTCTGAGCTGCTCATGAGCCACCAAAATGCCTTTGAAAGCAGTGAGGGGGGGGGACGTCTCCTCCCACTGTTTCTCCAGTGTTTCTCAGGCTTAAAACTTTGCCAAGAAACAATTCGACTGTGCAGCCAGATACTCCCATAGGTGATCAAAAAGTAGATACTCTTTGATCAACTCTATGGCCTAGGAGGACCAGAATGATATCACAAAACATTTTTTTGATATTTTGTTTTTAAAAGTAAAGGAGAGATTTGAGTTTTTTTTCTTGCAATAGTTTTTATAAAATTTTTGAAATTCACAGCGGGAATACATGACATACAAGTTTCCATGAAAAGACAGGAAACATTCAGTACAAATGTAATCAAAGGGTACAAGGATCGGCCTTCATGACAGAACAAACATTTATGCAACATGAGGCATGAACCTAAGACATTGTGTAGGATACACTGTAGAGCTAGCATTGGTATGTACCGTCCACAAATAGATCGCAGACAAATCTTAGTCCAAGCCTAATAACAAACAATTAACTAAATTAGAGTCGAGCAAGGGACAAATGTCCACATGCCCTCTGACTAGGTTAGGAGAGGATGGAGGGATGAAACCCCCCCGCCGCCCCCAAGGGGATCTAGCTGCGGCAGGAGGAATCCCAACCCTCCACGCTCCCCCAATGACTGATCCCAATGGCCTTGTAAAAAGGGCGTAAAACAAGGGATTGTTCAGGAAGACGGAGTATAATAAAATATACTAATGACTTGGCTAAGGGAACAACTGTAACAAAAACTAGAGTGGGAGGATCAGAAAACGAGTGAACTCCGGAATCTGAGCAGATAAGTGTTTCAGAAACTCCTAACACCAAGGCTATAATCCTTCGCCAATCAAAAACTACATAATAAGGTGGTTAATAAAAAAGGGGTACAAAGGCGGAGAAGGACAGGATCCAGCTCAATGTGATAGCAATAGAAAAGAAAAGTAAAGAAAAGAAAAACTGAGGGAGAAGAAGGGAAGGAAGGGAATCCGAAAGGAGGGAGGACAAGAAAGTAGAAGAAAATAGGTCTATCAGGGTCGGCCAGAGTGTTCTGTCAGGGGGGAGTTACGCCTGGGGTGAGAGAGATGTGACAATATTTTTCCCATGGTTCCCAGATGCATTAGAATATCCGGGTTTTATCTTGGATAATGCTGACTATTTTTTCCTGTGCCATGATCCAGGAGATTTTATGCCTAACAGCTGCGATCGGGACCGAGGATTTCTTCCAACGGGCAGCTATCGTAATTTTGGTCCCCAACAGGATGAAAAAATCAACGCCTGAGTATATTTGTCTATCTTGTTTATTTTAAGGTTGAGAAGAGCTATCTCTGGTGTCTGGGGTTCCTGGAGAGCGGTAACTTTATGAATCACGTGGAAAACTTTTTTCCATAAACTTCGTATTTGTGGGCAAGCCCGCCAAATGTGTAGCATTGAGCCTATATGGTTACAGTTCCGGAAGCACAGCGGGGAAGCATCTGGGTAGATCTTGGCAAGGAGGGAGGGAACCCTGTACCACCGGGTGAGTACTTTAAGGCTTGCTTCTATTAGAGAGATATTTAAAATACCCTTGAAGGATCGTTGGAAGCATGTAAACCATTTTTCTTGGTCCCAAGATATATCAAGATCACTCTGCCAGGAGATGGCATAGGAAGGCTTAGAGATCGCCAAGGCCAAGGAGGCGTATATGATGGAGATCCCACCCCTCTGATCCATGATATCCAAACACCAAGTTTCATAGGGTGTAACTCTAGGGGTAACAGACTTATTAGGCCAGAGTGATTGAAGGAAGTGTAGTAATTGTGAGTATCTAAACCGTTCAGAGGAAGGCATTTGAAGCTTAGTGACGCAATAAGTGTTGGAAATGGGACCTGTGGATGTGAAGAAATTCCCAATCCTAAGTAATCCTTTGTTAAGCCACCAACTGAATGCTAGTATATTCATTCCCGGAGGGAAAGCAGGATTATGAAACATGTGCGTTAAGGGGCGAAGGGGTGATACCAGGGAGGTATGTTTGTGTAATTGGTCACACAAGGCTATTGAATGGGAAAGCGTAGGAGCTAAGACGGGAGGTCTAAGTTTGGTAGGGGACCATATGACAAAATCAATTGTGTGAAGTGGTATGGCTTGCCTCTCCATGGAAACCCAGTCAGGTTTTGGGCCCCGTGATATCTGGGCCAGTTGCACCGCTTGATAATACCACCAGATATTAGGTAATGCTAGACCCCCCTTGTGATTTTTGTCTGTATAAGATATGTTTTGAGCAGCGCCTGCCCTTCGGGTTCCAAATGAATTGTAGAATTTTGGATTGCATAGCCTGTATTTGAGATTTCCTAATTGGGATAGGGAGCGATCTGAACAAGTAAAGGAGACGGGGGAGTAAGGTCATCTTGACTGCATTTATTCGACCCAGCCAGGATATATTCTGTTTATCCCAGTTAGTAAGGTCTGCTGACAGTTTATGAAAAGCTGACGGACAATTAGAGGTGTATAAGGAGTCTATTTTAGGGGATATATTGACCCCCATATATGGAAGAGCAGACGAGCACCAGAAGAACGGGAAATGGCTTTGTAAGCTACTGAGTAGTTTGGGTGGTACAGTGATGTTAAGGGCTAAGGATTTAGAGGCATTCACGCGTAATCCAGAGACGTCGCCAATTTTTTCCAGCAAAGAGAAAATGTTAGGTGTTGAAATCAGAGGGGATGTGACAAACAAAAGCAAATCGTCCGCAAATAACGCACACTTGTGCTCCTGCTTTCCACACACAACTCCTTTAATATCTGGGTGATCTCTGATAGCTATAGCCAGGGTCTCAATTGCTGGTGCCTTTTTCTATTGTGAGGGGATCAAAGTAACATCCCTGTAGTCTGACCTGAGCAGTAGGAACAGAATATAGGGTTCGTAGGGATTCCAAAAAATGTGGGCCGAAGCCCCATCTCTGTAAAACATTAAACAGATAAGGCCAGGCAATTGTGTCAAAAGCCTTTTGCAGGTCGATCAACAGTAAAAAACCTTCTTGGTGGGGTCCGCCATCCCAGCGAGAATTAAGGAGGGACACTATATCAACTGCTCTCCTAATCTGATCAGGACCTTGTCTCCCCGGGATAAAGCGATATAAAGGATGAAAGTCTATAGGATAGTATTTTTGTGAAGATTTTGAGGTTGTTATTGAAATGTGAGATAGTACAATAATTAGAAACTAAGGTGGTGTCTTTACCAGGCTTAGGGATAACCGATATATATGTTAGGTTCAGAGCTTTATCCAAGGGAGAGCCAGACATGAGAGAATTAAAAAAACGTAACCATAAACGGGGCAAGAGAGATGGCAAATTTCTTGTAGTAACCGACTGAGAAGCCGCCTTGACCCGGGGCCGAATTCTGTTTGAGCTGTTTTATAACTTCCAGGACTTTCGCTTCAGATATCGGATCATCCAAGAGATCCGAATGTTCTGAGGAAAGTCTCGGGAGAGGGACAGAATTAAGGAAGTCTTCAAGTTGGGGCTGGGAAATAGCTGTTCATTTTTATATAAGGCACAATAGAATAGTAGGAAGTATTCTTGAATGTCACGTGTGAGAATTGTGCATTGGATGGGATCACTTAAGAGCCCTTCATTGAGTCGCCAGATAAATTTATTCCCAGGGATATAAGAATGTTGCATGTATACTATGACCATAGAATGATCAGAGATGGGAGACTCCCTAATAATAGCTTTAGTTGTCGATGGGATGCTCTGGGATTGGATGAGGATGTGATTGATTCTGGTATAGATTTGGTGTGGAGCCGAGAAATGGATATAGTCCTTTGATCTAGGGTTCAATTCCCTAAAGATGCCCACCAGACCTAGAGCGTACAATGTGAAAGCAATCTTGGTACTCTGTCTCAGAGGTTTCTGGGATTGAGGAGCCCCTGTAACTGATTTATCAAGGGAATGATCAAAAGGGAGGTTAGTATCCCCACCCATTACTATATTCCCTTCTAGCAGTGGGCCAAGGGTGGACATCATGGAAGAAAAGAGCCTTTAACCAATATATATCTACCTTCCCGGTAAACATGTGCAATTCGTTTAGTTCCGAATTAGTTTTTTAACGAATTTTGGCAAATTCGTCAATTCCGAATTTCCGAATTTTTCAATTTCCGAATTTCAGAATGTGCAAAATTACCAATTTTTGAAATTTCCAAAATTACGAATTTCCGAATTTCGAATTTTCGAATTTCCATATTTTGAATTTTCGAATTTCCGAATTTCGGATTTCTGAAATTTTCGAATTTTCGGATTTCGGAATTTTCGGAATTTGGAAATTCAAAAAGTTGAAAATTCAAAAATCAGAAAAAAAGAAAGAAAATCTGTTTAATTATAAATAATAACTAACTATTAAATTATAGGTATTGGAATTCCCTTTCAAATTTGTCTGATAGTGAACGTAACGAGTACGAATTTATCCGAAGTTACGAATTATCTGAAATAACGAATGCCGCATTTAACCAAATGGAACGTAACAATCTAATAATAATAAATAACAACAATAATAATAATAAAACCTTTTTATTATTATTAATTATTTATTATTAATTATTATTACCCACTTAAGCCCCAGACCAATTTGCAGCCAAAGGACCAGGCCCTTTTTGTGATTCGGCACTGCGTCGCTTTAACTGACAATGTGGCTCCCAAACAAAATTGGTGTCCTTTTTTTCCCCACAAATAGAGCTTTTTTTTGGTGGTATTTGATCACCTCTGCGGTTTTTATTTTTTGCGCTATAAACAAAAAAAGAGCAACAATTTTGAAAAAAAAACACAATATTTTTAACTTTTTGCTATAATAAATATCCCCCAAAAATATATAAAAAAAATTTTTTTCCTCAGTTTAGGCCGATACGTATTCTTCTACATATTTTTGGTAAAAAAAAAATCGCAATTAGCGACTATTGATTGGTTTGCGCAAAAGTTACAGTGTTTACAAAATAGGGAGTAGTTTTATAGCATTTTTATTTATATTTTTTTTTTTTGGCAGACACATCGGACATTTTTGACACATTTTTGTGACCATTGTCATTTATACAGCAATCAGTGCTATTTAAATGCACCGATTCCTGTGTAAATGACACTGGCAGTAAAGGAATTAACCACTAGGGGCCGGGGAGGGGTTAAGTGTGACGTGTGTGTTTTTTTACTGTAGGGGTGTGACTTGGCGTGTGACATCACTGATCGTCTTTCCCTTATGACAGGGAACAGACGAGCAGTGACAGCCTCACTTGGAAGCACGGGGAGAGGTTTGTTTACACTTACCTCTCCCCATTCTTCAGCTCTGTGACCCGATCGCGGGACACCAGCGGCGATCATGTCCGCGGGTCCCGTGGCCACGGTCACGGAGCTCAGGACCAGGTCGCGAGTGCCATGCCATTCTGCCGACGTAAATGTGCAGGAGGCGGTCCTTAAGCGGTTAATTTATTCCGTTCCATTTGTTTAGATGCGGCATTCGTTATTTCCGATAATTCGTAACTTCGGATAAATTCGTACTTGTTAATTTAATAGTTATTAATTAAACTGATTTTCTTTCTTTTTTCAGATTTTCAAATTTGGGCATTTTCAAATCTTTGAATTCCCGAAATCCGAAAATCTGGAAATTCGGAATTCCGAAAAACCGAAAATCCAAAATGCGGAAATTCGATAATTCGAAAAACCGAAAATCCAAAATTCGGAAATTCGATAATTCGGAAATCCAAAAATTTGAAATTCGGAAATTCGAATTTTCGGATTTCCGAAATTCGGAAATTCGGAAATCCGAAAAATAGAAATGTGAAAATTCCCAAAATTTCCGAATTCCGAATTTTCCAATTTCCGAATTATGTGTGGGGAGTTGTAGGACGTTGGGAAATTAATTTCCTGTAATAAAAGAACATTCATTTTTTGGGAATGGTAGAGCTTAAAAAGCTTACGTCTTTTGACTGGGGAATTCATACCCTGAACGTTGTGGGTAACAATACTTAGATTGTTAGAAAAGTTGGTGTCAGTAGGTATGGATCAGAGGGGAGGGTGTGGGCTGTGTAATGTGATTTCTTACCCTGATCTCCTGGGATGAGAATCTGTAAACGGTCACCGATGCCCAGGGATTCTGGCATGTCAGCCGCAGAATTTGAGATGAACCTCTGGGAGACCTGGAAGAAGAGAAAAGAAGAAAGGTAGCAGGGGGAAGGGAAGGAGTCAATCCTGAGAGAGAGAGACAAAATATATTAAAAACAATGCACAAAATACAGTAGTACTTACTAGCTAAACACAGCCTAGAAAAGACCAAAGTCTTCTTGCGGGGAGTCTTCTTGAGGCTCCCCCGCCCTCACCATTTTTCCCAAGAACAAACAAAAAAAAAGGAAAAGAGACACCCCAAACTCGGGGGTCAATTCCACATCTCCGAGTGGAGGGAAAACACCACTCTGAGACAGAGGGAGGCACAGAGCGGCTGCTCTGGCCTTACCGCCAGAAAAAAATAGCAAAAATAGGAGAGAAATATAAAAACATCTGCATATTGCAATGGGATCAACAGCAACAGGTGAATCAAAAAGAAGGTTCCATATAGCTGAAAATCAAAACAAAACATTTCCAAGTACCAGGGTATCCATCATCGATCCCCCATCTATTCTAGGGGGGGAGACGAGGGACACTAGGCAGCGGGTAAACTGCTACATTTTCTTAATTTTGAGGGTCTGTTTGTGCCTCTTGCATTAGGAATGCAAAGTATATTTGTAGAGTGGGTGAATTTCATTCACACCTTTGTGTACCATCATCACACACCGAGTTTCTGCACCATAACATCATTGCATCTAGTGAGCTGTACATAGTTTAACCACTTCACCCCCGGGAAGGTTTTAACCCATTCATGACCAGGTCATTTTTTGCGATACGACACTGCATTGTTTTAACTGACAATTATTTATGCAATGCTGTACCCAAACAAAATTGTCCCTTTTTCCCCAGAAATAGAACTTTCTTTTGGTGGTATTTGATTACCTCTGTGTTTTTTTTTTTGTGCTATCAACAAAAAAAGACCGACCATTTTGAAAAAAAAAAACGATATTTCTTACTTTCTGCTATAAGACACATCCAATAAAAAATTTAAAAAATTAAATGTCTTCATCAACTTAGGCCAATATGCGTTCTGCTACATGTTTTTGTTTAAAAAATCACAATAAGCGTATATTGATTGGTTTGCGCAAAAGTTATCGAGTCTACAAACTATGGGATATTTTTATGACATTTTTATTTAAATTTATACTAGTAGTGGTGATCATCGATTTTTAGTGGGATTGCGACATTGCGGCATACTTGTCTCATACTCTTCTCCGTGGTGCCGGCATTGCAAGTGTGGGCACCCTGCTGCGACAGCTTGCGGCTTCACAGCCGGGTGCGCACTACGCATGTGCGAGTCGTGCTGCACGTCCTGAATGGCCAGGCAATCTTCTGGGACCTGTGACATGTCCCAGAAGATTGCAGGGAGGGAGGGGAGAGTGGCGCCCCTAGTGGACGTGAGAGCTGAGTACATGTCAAAACTAGGTACCCGCTCCCCCCCCAAAAACTGACATGCCAAATTTGGCATGTCAGGGGGTCTGGATTTCTTAAAGCGAAAGTTCCACTTTTGGGTGGAACTCCGTTTTAACTGGAGGAAGAGAGAGATCTGTGTTTCTGATTAGCAGGAACACAAGATCTCTCTCTTCCTCTCTGACAAAATGGCGGTTGCCTTGGTTACATAGGCAGACAGCCATTCTGCCTCTCCAGTGAACAATCGGCGGGTCCTGGCAGCCATCACGGCTTCCGGACCTGCTGATTGGCTCCTGCTGTGTCCAATCACAGCGGGTAGACATCCTCTCAATGTTATATACAAATATTAACTTAAATGATTGTGGCAATTGGGGATGTTTAAAAGAGAAGATTTTGGAGTGTCTTATGAATTATTTCACCCAAGATTCACACAACTTTTCTAACAACAATTAGGCCCCTTTCACACTGGGGCTTTTCAGGCGGTACAGTGCTAAAAATAGCGCCTGTATACCGCCTGAAAAAATCCTGCCCCATTCACTCCAGTGTGAGAGCCAGCGGGCTTTCACACTGGAGCGGTGCGCTAGCAGGACGGCAAAAAATGTCCTGCTAGCAGCATCTTTGGAGCGGTATAGGAGCGGTGTGTTCACCGCTCCTATACCGCTCCTTCCCATTGATTTGAATGGGAGACCATACTGGGAAAAATACTGCCGCAAAGTGCCGCTACGGCGGCGCTCTGCGGGGGTCTTTAACCCTTTTTCGGCCGCTCGCGGGGGGTAAGACCGCACCGCGAGCGGCCGAATACTGCAGTTAAAACGACGGTAAAGCAGCGCTAAATATATCGCTGCTTTACCGTCACCGCGGCTCCCCACCCCAGTGTGAAAGGGGCCTTACAAATTTTCAGACAACATTCAAATGTGTGCATTCACTTTATTTATCACAGTGGTTTTCACCCATTTTAAAACCAGATTTACTCAATATACGCTGGGGAAAATAGAATGAAACAACATTCAGGCATGTATACCACATCTTTTTTTCCAATGGAAGACTATTTTGTATTACTCATCCTATTTATCACTTAGAGAATGTAGATTTGTTACAAAATTGACCCAGAAAACAATTTCATATTTTTTTTCTTGCACTGTGTTCAAACTCTTTTCTGGTTTAAGGTGGGTATATCATATTTTTAGGGGCTTTTTTTTCGCTTTGGAGCTGTGTATTTTTCCTCTCTCATCATTGAGAGTTTGAAACCTGTGTTTTCCATATACAGTAGATTTAGCAATTAAAATTTTCCATTTTTATTTATTTATTTTTCCTGGCCACCCTCCCAGAGCGAAGCAGCCCTGAATGCCAGGCATGCAAGCTAGTATTAAGTGAAAAATATGCCGCTACTCTGTGAAGAAGGAGAAAAAGCAGCTACACACAAATGTGACAAACATTCAGAAGAACAATAGGTTAAAATGTAGCACTGATGGATTAATAAAATTAAATAAATAAATAGAAAATATTAATGGAGTGAGTCCCAAAAATAAATGTGAAAACAATAAGTATTCCCATAGCAACAGAGCAGTGAGAGCACAGCCCCCCCCCCCCCTACTACCAGTCCCCAATTCCAGCCCCCATGCCCTGCAGTATTGGGGTGCTTAGAAAGAGCTTCCACCAACATTCAGTACACTTACAAAACAACATTGTAGAGTTAAACCTGTATTTCAGCATTCTGTAAATAGACATAGATTGAAATAACCCTTTTTGGTAAAAATATATAAATACCCAAGCTATGCAAGATTTTATATCATGTTATCTGTTCCAGTTATTAATTATGCATGCATATTTCATTATTGGAATGAATGATTTTAAACCTCTAGTATCAGACAAAAACAATATATGCATGTATGTGTGTGTGTGTGTGTGTATATATATATATACAGGTGATACTCAATAAATGTGAATATCGTGCAAAAGTTCATTTATTTTACTAATGCAACTGAAAAGGTGAAACTAATATATGAGATAGACTCATTACATGCAAAGCAAGATAGTTCAAGCCGTGATTTGTGATAATTGTGATGATTATGGCTTACAGTTCATGAAGACCCCAAATCGACAATCTCAGAAAATTAGAATATTGTGAAAAGGTACAATATTCTAGGCTCAAAGTGTTCCACTCTAATCAGCTAATAATGCCATAACACCTGCAAAGGGTTCCTGAGCCTTTAAATGGTCTCTCAGTCTGGTTCAGTAGGAATCACAATCATGGGCAAGACTGCTGACCTGACAGTTGTGCAGAAAACCATCATTGGCACCCTCTATTAGGAGGAAAAGCCTCAAATGGTAATTGCAAGAAGTGGGTTGTTCCCAAAGTGCTTTATCAAAGCACATTAAAGAGGAAGTAAACCCTCTTGAAGAAATCGAAAAAAAAAAAAAACCTGCAAGACAAAGGCATAATTAGCTAGTATGCATAGCATACTAGCTAATTATGCATCACTTACCTGAAATCGAAGCCTCGGCATCGGTCCTCTTCTCCCCCTCCGATCGTCGACATCTTCTCCCGGAGTGACTTCCGGGTATCGCGGCTCCGGCACTGTGATTTGCCGGAGCCGCGATGACGTCACGCGCATGCGCACGAGAGCGGCATATAACAACTGAAGCATCGGCATATAGCGCCGATGCTTCAGTTGTCGCTAGTGCGCATGTGCCGCATGACGTCGGCACAAGCAAATACAGGTATATCTCCTAAACCGTGCAGGTTTTAGGAGATATCCCTGTTAGCTACAGGTAAGCCTTAATATAGGCTTACCTGTAAGCTAAAGTTGTTAAAGAGGGTTTACTTCCTCTTTAATAGACAGTTATGTGGAAGGGAAAAGTGTGTACAAGCGACAGGGATGACCGCAGCCTGGAGAGGATTGTCAGGAAAAGGCCATTAAAAAGTGTTGGGGAATTTCATAAGGAGTAGACTGGGGCTGGAGTCAGTGCATTAAGAGCCACCACACACAGATGGATTCTGGACATGGGCTACAAATGTCGTATTCCTCTTGTCAAGCCACTCCTGAACAACAAACAACATCAGAAGCGTCTTACCTGGGCTAAAGAAAAAGAGACCTGGTCTGTTGCTCAGTGCTCCAAAGTCCTCTTTTCTGATGAGAGCAAATTTTGCATCTCCTTTGGAAACCAAGGACCCAGAGTATGGAGGAAGAATGGAGAGGCACACACTGCAAGATGCTTGAAGTCCAGTGTGAAGTTTCCACAGTCTGTGTTGATTTGGGGAGCCATGTCATCTGCTGGTGTTGGTCCACTGTGCTTCATTAAGTCCAGGGCCAACGCAGCCGTCTACCAGGAGATTTTAGAGCACTTCATGCTTCCTTCCGCAGACAAGCTCTATGGAGATGCTGACTTAATTTTCCAGCAGGACTTGGCACCTGCCCACACTGCCAAAAGCACCAAAACCTGGTTCAATGACCGTGGGATTACTGTGCTTGCTTGATTGGCCAGCAAACTTGTCTGACCTGAACCCCATAGAGAATCTATGGGACATTGCCAAGAGAAAGATGAGAGACATGAGACCAAACAATGTAGAAGCATCCTGGTCTTCTGTAACATCTCAGCAGTGCCACAGGCTGATAGCTTCCATGCCACACCGCATTGAGGCAGTAATTGCTGCAAAAGGGGCCCAAACCAAGTACTGAGTACATACATATGCATGCTTATACTTTTCAGAGGTCCGATATTGTTCTATTTATAATTCTTGTTTTATTGATTGCATGTAATATTCTAATTTTCTAAGATTGTGGATTTGGGGTTTTCATGAGCTGTAAGCCATAATCATCACAATTATGACAAATCATGGCTTGAACTATCTTGCTTTGCATGTAATGAGTCTATCTCATATATTAGTTTCACCTTTTCGGTTGCATTAGTGAAATAAATGCACTTTTGCACGATATTCAAATTTTTAGAGTATCACCTCTGTGTGTGTGTGCGTGTGTATATATATATATATATATATATATATATTGTTAATATCTGTTACTGCGGGGGGGGGGCATAAATTGTAACCCAACACCCAAACAAAAGAATAATATCTTAAAAATGACTTTCATTTAACTTTTTCATATTATTATTATACAGGATTTATATAGCGCCAACAGTTTGCACAGTGCTTTACAACATGAGGGCAGACAGTACACTTACAATACAAATCAATACAGGAGGGATCAGAGGGCCCTGCTCGTTAGAGCTTACAATCTGGAAGGGAGGGTCAAGTGGAAACAAAAAGGTAATAACTGTGGGGGATGAGCTGATGGAGAAAATTAAAATACAGTTGTTAGGTGTGGGTAGGGTAGGCTTCTCTGAAGAGGATATACTAGATAGGCGGACAGATTTGGGTAGGGCATTCCATGGGATTGGGGAGGCTTTGCAAAAGTCCTGGAGGCGAGCATGGGAGGAGGTGACGAGGGAGCTAGAGAGCAGGAGGTCTTGAGAGGAACAAATATTATGACAATCACAAGTAAATCAAATCAATATTCCTTATGATGTCACCTTTGAGAGCATTTAAGCTTCTATGTAAAGGAAAATGGATATTAGATATTGTATAACATCAATATGAAAGGGTACTTTTTTGTATACTTTTATACAGACAAAGTTGAGCTTAATTTGCAAATTATTGGATTCAAAGTTGATACAGTTAAGCGAGAAAGCTCCACGAAATGGAAAAAAAAGTTTACACTTTCACAGCAGGTTCCCATTAAAAAGAGAGACAAATATAATCTGAAACTAGTTAAAGCTGTATATATATTAAAGCAGATTATAACTTCTGCATACAACAAGAAAAACTATATCACAGAATAGAGTTAAATTATGTACAGTAAATTAAAATTTCTTTGTCATGGTGACCTTTTATATTAACATTTTCTTTGTTTAGAGGATCTGCTTGTGCCTCCTGTGTAATGAATTGCATGCAAAATATAGGACTCCCGCCATTGTTATGTGCCAACACCCCCGATCCCCCATTTGGAGTTTCTGCACCATTTATCTATTACAGTTAGTTGGATGTACATAGGTTAAAGGGGAGCATACATATGATTGATATATTAAACCATTCATTATACATGTATGTAGAGAGATTTTTACTATATAAAATATATTGATGCACTTGACATGTTTTCTTGTTTTTAACTCCAGTTAATTTTGAAAGTTTTTTTATAGGATATAGAAAAGTAATTTCAGATGTTCAAATGTAGAAATATAAAATGTAAAAGTTGTTTTAAGTGTTTCAAATGTGATGCCGCGTACACACGATCGGAAATTCCGCCAGCAAAAGAGCCTTTGGTCTTAAAATGCGACCGCGTGTATGCTTCATTGGTCTTTTTCTGGCTGAATTCCAGCCAGCAAAAGATTGACAGCATGTTCTCTATTTTATCCCAAAATGCTGTACAAATTCCGACGCGCAAAATTCCTATGCGTGCTCGGAAACAGTTCGACGCATGCTCGGAAACAATTCGAAGCATGCTCGGAAGCATTGAACTTAATTTTCTTGGCTCGTTGTAGTGTTGTATGTCACCGCTTTTTTGACGGTCGAAAGTTCACAGAACTTTTGTGTGACCGTGTGTATGCAAGGCAAGCTTGAGCGGAATTCCATTGGAAAAAACATCCAAGTTTTTTTCCGACAGAAAATCCGCTCATGTGTACGCAGCACTACTTTTAAAGGAGGGTTATGTTCATGAGAAGCATTTTTTTGGCCACTCGGTAATGGAGACAAAAGCACACAAATTGTGAGATAACTGCAGCACACAAACTAACAATAAGCACTCATTCACACCTTCTCAGCACAGTGTATTGCAGTAAGGTACAGTTTAAGGTGTGTGTTACTGCAACACATTTTAACTCATGTTAAATGCCACCTCAATACTCAAAGGTTACACAACTCCAATGCACATGCTTTGCAGTGCATCACAACATGTGGTAATACACTAGAAGTGGTGCACGTTGTTTTTTGTACATATTGTTGCATTGCCAGCCATTCATGTTGCAAAGAAGCATACATTAACAGACATGTGGTAATGCAATGCATTAGGGCTTCAAGGTCCTAAATAGGCCTTAGCCATTAAGTATATATGTACCATAATAAATATAATATGAGTGAAAATGACACCTGTTCTAGTAAAAACTGTTTAAGATGTAATTTCTCCTCACTTTGGAGAAATTTCATTTCACTTATCTTTTCTCACATCATTTTAAAGACAAAAACAAAGTTTAACAACCGTGTGCGCCTAAACTACCTCACATTATATCACTTGTATGAACCACACCCTTTATCCCAATAGGTAAAACAAAAGTTATTCTGGTATGAAAATAGAAAGATTAGCCCTAGTATTGCTGAATAAAACTGTCCTTCTGATGATCATATTTACACTGCTGTATCCTCTGCAGTACCCTAATTCTTGTAGTAAAGCCCTGGCCAGTGCCCTTTGTCTCTTATAAATCTGGGCCTAGCCTTGTTATTTCTATTTGTCTTGCTGCTGTTTTCTCTTAATTCCTGTAGTAAAACATCTCCCTATATTCTTTTTCTCTAATACAATTCAGTCAATTCTCCCTCAATAAACATGGACTGCTGCTGGCAAGTTTTACACTGCTATATCATCTGCGGTCTTTAAATTCTTAATGAGAGTTTGATATAAATTGTCTTGTGACAGGACATTTTTGTCTCAGGAAGAACAGGGGCAGCTTCACCAAACAACAGGTACATTTACATGTATTTCTGCAGGACAAAGTGGGTCTATTATTGTTTGATGAATAAACATGTGTTACTACTAAAAGCACCTTTTTTTTCAAACAGAAATGATTTAAATTGAGGTGCTGTAATAGGTAAGGCAAGCTGATTGTAAAAAAAAAAAAAAAAGAAAACAATTCCAGAGCCAAATATTCACTTCCATTGTATGCTGTCACTGTGTATTGTTCTGTAACATCACATACAGCTTTAAGGCACCTCACAAGTATTCTACTTAAAGGATTCCTGTATTTTTAATGTTAAGTGTAATGCACAGAAAAAGACCCTCACCTGACTGTATGGCATTTTTTTCTGCATTGGTACATGTTCCCCATGGCAATGCCCAGCTACCCATTGCCTTTTTCAAAGTTCTTTGTCTATTGGCTCTAAAAATAGCCAGATGTTACTACCAGGATTCACCTTCCATTGACTGGCATTTGCTACTAAAGTTGGGTTTACTGAACTGAACAAAAACAGATTCCCCTATACCAAATAGTCAGCTAACTGATACTAATTTAATTCCTCTGCAGGCAGTTCCTCTGTGATTTTTTTTTAATTTTTTATTTAATGTTGTGCAAATTAAGATGATAAATTTATCATTACAAATGGCTGCCTAAGTAGACATTTATCTGTAGACAGAACAGTATGGTTACACAGCTCATGTGACTGAATCTTAATGAGGATCACAAAACATTGCTTTACCATCTCCAGTCTCTTTTGTCATTGATAATATATGTAGAGTGTCACCTGTTGTTTATGCTAATGATGAGAGACTACCGCCATTCATTTTCAATGAAGGTACACTCCTATAGTCTTCCCTCCACATATTAGAATGTTAATGAACTTGTCCTGGCTGTGACTGTGATGGAGAGCTAAACAAAGAGAAGCTGAAACTATCTATGTAGACTGTGAAGATGCCTTTTGTGAAGTAGATCACACCTTTTTAACCAATGGGAAGCGAGCACATGTTACTGAATGGCGGTGAAATAAATAAAAGGTGAGGCTGGGCTCAATCACTTACAAGAACTGCTGGTCAAGAGAACTACTAAGTAAGCTACTAAGGGATCCTATACTACATTATACCAGGTAGGTACACTTTTTATGATTGTACACTTGTACGGTTTAGATGATTGTATATGTTTATCTATGAACAATGAACCGTGATCTATGGTGTCAGCAGGTGGAATACATTGCTGCACGTTTTTTTCTGAAAAAAATCAAAGCAACAGATGCAATCAGAAATTATACAGTATATACTTCACATAGTAGGTTTTTTTTTTAAATTAGACATTTCTATACAACAAAATTTCATAACATATATATTTTTTCATATAACAACTGAAAAGTATTAGCTCTTTAAATATATTTGTGACCATTTTATCTTGATAATTTTGCTGTCTTTTGATACACTTTGTGTGTTTGTGTGACACCCAAATATTACATTTAACATTTGTGCATCAATGCGCATTTATGGGTTTTACTATCAGTTATATTTATATACCATCATTTTATAATGACATAGATTCATACTGGAACTTGTGACGGTTTTGTTATGTGTTCCACAGGTAACTCTCATTTATAAGGACCAGCAGTCTTCTCAAATTCCTGTTCAGATTAAAAATGCATATAAGTTCTATAATAATAGAAATATATCCGCATGCAGGCTAAATGAGGGGATTGTAGTTTAGAATGTTCACACAATAAATTACCAGTCATTTGCAGAAGAAATACGTGAACATAAATTAGTTTTTTATGTGGCTTGTTAATTGAAGTAACATTCATACAACATATTGGGTGATAATTATCAAGTATTTTAGTAAATCGGCCTTACTTTCACAGTGTTACCATTTTTGTATACTAATATCTTCATAACATTGTATCACATTAGTTGTAACATTCATATGTTAGAAAGTTATATATCACTGTTTATTCATAATCTTGCCCCTCACCTTTATACTTTATCATTTTACAAGCAGACTCTGTGTCTCTTAGGTCTCACCTATAAGAATAATATACTGTATAAAACATATTGTAAAATAGGTAAACCAGGAGCTCAACCAAATATATACCAGTCCCCATAAAATAGGTATAATTACTGAAGCAAGGTGGTGATATATTTACTGAGACGAGGTGGTGATGGAGAGATTGGGAGTAAAACAATCCACGTGTTGAGCTGTCATTCAGAAGGGTTTGAGAGGATCACTGTACAGTTTCTCTAAATATATACAGTATATGAAATTATCTCTCTAGCTTAGGATCTAAGATTTGGGATTTTGCTCATATGACTATTACAGCTGTCTTAACCACTTTCAGACCGGACCAATTTGCAGCCAATGGACCAGGCCCCTTTTTGCGATTCGGCACTGCGTCGCTTTAACTGACAATTGCGCGGTCGTGCGACGTGGCTCCCAAACAAAATTGACGTCCTTTTTTTCCCACAAATAGAGCTTTCTTTTGGTGGTATTTGATCGCCCCTGCGGTTTTTATTTTTTGCGCTATAAACAAAAGTAGAGCGACAATTTTGAAAAAAATGCATTATTTTTTATTTTTTGCTATAATAAATATCCCCCAAAAAATATATAAAAAAACATTTTTTTTCCTCAGTTTAGGCCGATACGTATTCTTCTACATATTTTTGGTAAAAAAAAAATCGCAATAAGCGATTATTGTTTTGCGCAGAAGTTAGCGTTTACAAGATAGGGGATAGTTTTATAGCATTTTTATTAATAATTTTTTTTTTATTATTAATGGCGGAGATCTGCGATTTTTTTTTTGTGACTGCGACATTATGGCGGACACATCGGACATTTTTGACACATTTTTGGGACCATTGTCATTTTTACAGCAATTAATGCATTTAAATGCATTGATTTCTGTATAAATGACACTGGCAGTTTAGGAGTTAACCACAAGGTGGCAGTGTAGGGGTTAAGTAGGCCTAGGGTGTTTTTTTTACTGTGGGGGGGCGTGGCTGTCAGCTAGTGAATGCTGATCTCTGCTCCAATCACAGGGAGCAGAGATCGGCGTCACTAGTTGCTAGGCAGAACGGGGAGATGCTGTTTATCTCGGCATCTCCCCGTTTAGCCGCTCCGTGAGACGATCGCGGGAGTCCCCGCGGCGATCGAGTCCGCGGGGACCGCGGCCGGACTCACGGGGGTCCCGACCGGCGCGGGAGCGCGCCGCTCCCGGCGCGCTCCCGATGGCACGGACAGGCTAAAGGAGGGACGTATATATACGCCCTCCTGCCTGTACGTGCCATTCTGTCGACGTATATCGTCGTGCGCCGGTCGGCAAGTGGTTAAGGCACAGTTAACAGTGATTACTTTTTGATATATACAGCGGGAAAAATAAGTATTGAATATGTCACCATTTTTTAGGTAAATCAATTTTTAAAGGTGCTATTAACATTACATTTTCACCACATGTCGGTAACAACCCATGCAATCCATACATACAACATAATAAAAATAAAATAAGTTAGAAAATGTAGTTATGTTTAATAAACTGGAATGACACAGGGGAAAAGTATTGAGCATGCTAACTGAAATTGAATTAATAATTTGTACAGCATCCTTTGTTGGTAATGACAGCTTCAAGATGCCTCCAGTATGGAGAAACTAGTCGCATGCATTGCTCAGGTGTGATTTTGCCCCATTCTTCTAAACAAACAGTCTTCAAATCTTGAAGGTTCCATGGACCTCTTCTATGAACTCTGATCTTTAGTTCTTTCCATAGATTTTCTATTGGATTTAAGTCAGGTGGTTGGCTGGGCCATTCTAGCAGCTTTATTTTCTTTCTTTGAAACCAATTGAAAGTTTCCTTGGCTTTGTGTTTGGCATCATTGTCTTGCTGAAATGTCCACCCTCTTTTCATCTTCATCATCCTGGTAGATGGCAGCAGATTTTTATCAAGGATGTATTGGTACATTTTTTCATTCATCCTTCCTTTAATGATATGAAGTTGCCAGTACCGCATACTGAAAAAATGCCCACACCATGATGTTCCCACCTCCAAACTTCACTGTTGGTATGGGGGTGTTTTTGGGGTGATGTGCAGTGTCATTTGGCCTCCAAACATGGTGTGTATTATGGCATCCAAAGAGTTCCATTTTGGTCTCATCTGACCAGACTATATTCTCCCAGTATTTCACAGACTTGTCTAAATGTTGTGCAGCAAAATTTAAACCAGCTTCAACATGCGTTTTCTTCAGCAATGGAGTCTTGCGTGTTGAGCGTGCATACAGGCCATGGCGGTTGAGTGCATTACTTATTGTTTTATTTGAAACAATTTTACCTGCTAATTTGAGGTCTTCCTGAAGCTCTCCACAAGTGGTCTTTGGCTCTTGGACAACTTTTCTGATAATTCTTTTCACTCCTCTATCAGAAATCTTGCAAGGAGCACCTGGTCGTGGCTGGTTTATGGTGAAATGTTGTTTTTTCCACTTTTGGATTATGGTCCAGACAGTAAACACTGGAGCAGTCAGAAGTTTAGAAATCCTTCTGTAACCAATGCCATCAGTATGCAATTTGCAACAATACGGTTGTAAAAGGTCTTGAAAGCTCTTTGCTTTTACCCATCATGAGAGGTTTCTTGTGTGACACCTTGGTAACGAGACACCTTTTTGTTGGTCATCAGGTGAGACTGGACCAGCTGATTTTAATTTGCACTGGAAAGGGGCAGGACTGCTTTCTAATTACTGATAGATTTCAGCTGGTGTCTTAGCTTTCCATTGCTTTTTGCACCACATTTTCTTCATGTGTTCAATACTTTTACCCTGTTTCATTCCCTTTATTTACATATAAATTATTTTCTGAACTGATTTGTTTTGGTTTCTTTGTATGTATGGATTGTTACCGACATGTGATGCAAATGTAATGTCAATAGCTTTTTCAGAAATATATTTACCTAGAAAAATGTTGACGTGTTCAGTATTTATTTTAGCCCCTGTATATTTATTTCTATCTATCTATCTATCTATCTATCTATCTATCTATCTATCTATATCTATCTATCTATCTATCTATCTATCTATCTATCTATCTATCTATCTGTCTATATATCTATTCCAATGTAATCAGGAACAATATCATCATTAACCACTTGCATCCCCAGGTCTTTTTCTCGCTATTTGAGTTTTTTTATGAATTTTTTTCATTTTGGTGGTGTATCATTCCAAACATTTTATCTTAAAGCAGTATTAAACCCAAAAGCAAAACATTTCTTGTATCACAGCTTACCGATTCTTAGATGTGATGGCTGCATTTGTTTTCTTTTTTAGACTTGCTTTTTTCTATTTTCATTTGGTGATCCAGCCAGTAAGGCTATTGTTTTTCAAAAGAACAAGCTCTCTTGCAGTTACAGGGATGAGGCAAACAATTTAACACTGGTAGAGGTGCTTACAATGATTTTATTTCATTTATTTATGTAAAAACTTTATCCCAAAAGAAAAAGAACAGTTTGTTGTAGCTGATTATACAGTATTAGTTGGAGTTTGACATCAGTTTGTTAGTGTATTTAAATCTGCTAGTCCATCTAACACTCCCTCCCTATAGGCTGACAATACTGCTGTCCTAAAAGTGCCCCCTGTACTCCTTCATCCAGAGTGGGGGCACTCTAATACAGGAGGTGTGTTACTGGCCAGATCACCAGGTGAGAACAGAGGGAAAAAAAACTGAAAAGAAAACTTATGCAGCCACCACATATAACGATTGGTAAGCCATTTTTGGGTTTAATACCACTTTAAGTTGACCTTCCATTGATCAAAATCCAGCCAGTGCAGCAGGGACTGACTGAATTTCAATCATTGTGTGGCCATCAGTGTTAATTTTGGCAGCAAATTTCAATTTTCCTTTAGTCTTAGTATTTTGACTAAAATGCCATTTTAGTTTTAGTCCCATTTTAGTCATCTGCAATTGTTTTAGTTTTAGTCGTATTTAGTCGACAAAATCTGCAGTACATTTTAGTTGACTAAAATGCCCTACATTTTTTTTTAATCAAAAATATGTAGCATATTACACCATACACCAATACATATTGGCATAAATGTATGAAGAATGTTTTGTTTTTAATTTTTTATTGGATGTGTTTTACAGCAGAAAGTAAAAAAATATACATATTTTTTTTCTTTGTCGTTTTTTTTTTGTTTACAATGAAAAAAAAAAAACTGCAGAGGTGATCAAATACCACTAAAATAAAGCTCTATTTATGAGAAAAAAAAAGGACAAACATTTTATTTGGGTACAGCTTTGCATGACTGTGCAGTCATCAGTTAAAGAAGCACAGTGCCGTATTGCAAAAAATGGCCTGGTCAATCTTCCAGAGGGCAAGCAGATAAAGTCCAATCATGACAAAATTATACATTAAAGCAAACAAAATTGTGAACTACATTTGAATAACAATTGAATGTTCTGACAATTTTTGTATGAATTTTTCTAAGAATTTTTGTACGAATTTTAATTTTGAAATACTAGTAGTGTATGTCCAGCTTTACTTTGAAATAATTTACTTGTGATCTTGATGAAGGGCTGGTCACCAGAAATTGTAGCTCATCATAATGATAACTTGTGCAAACATTTCCAATAAAGGGAGAGCATTAAAAAAAAACTTGTTAAGGATGTTGCATACCTATGTCATGTGGAAATCACTCAGTCTTTCAGTCCTCCATTCATCCTGTCCATATATATATATATATACACACACACTATATTGTCAAAAGTATTGTGTTACCTGCCTTTACATGCACATGAACCCTAATGGCACCCCCATATTGGTCTGTATGATTCAATATTGAGTTGGCCCACCCTTTGTAGCTATAAAAGCTTCAACTCTTCTGGGCAGGCTGTCCACAAGGGTTAGGAGTGTGTCTATGGGAATGTTTGACCATTCTTCCAGAAGTGCATTGGTGCACTGGTGTGCAGTTGTGTTGGAACAGGAAGGGGTCATCCCCAAACTGTTCCCACAAAGTTAGAAGCATGAAATGGTCCAAAATGTTTTGATTTGCTGATGCCTTAAGAGTTCCCTTCCCTCGCCCAACCCCTAAAAAACAACCCCACACATAATCCCCCCTCCACCAAATAATTTGTACCAGTGCACAAAAAAAGGTCCATAAAGACATTGATGAGCGAGTTTGGGGTTGAGTAACTTGACTGGCCTGCACATAGTCCTGACCTCAAACCGATAGAACACTTTTGGGATAAATTAGAGCAGACACTGCGAGCCAGACCTTCTTGTCCAACATCAGTGCCTGACCTCACAAATGTGCTTCTGGAAGAATGTTCAAACATTCCTATAGACACCTTGTGGACAGCCTTCCCAGAAGAGTTGAAGCTGTTATAGCTGCAAAGGGAGGGCCAACTCAATATTGACCCCTACAGACACTAAGACTGAAATGCCATTACAGTTCATGTGTGTAAAGGCATGTGTCTCAATACTTTTGACAATGTAGTGCATATACATTTGCACTGTGATTGGAAAACAATCAATTCTGGTTTAAAACTCTATAATGTTATTCCCAAATTGATATTCATCTGTATTCAATATTTGTTCCATAACAATTTTTTATTTTCATTTTCCTATAGATCTTAATCAGTGCAATATGATCCATGAGAAATCCTTCAGCAAAGCTCAGTAATCATCAGAGAATTAACACAGGAGAGAAGACTTCAATACTCAGAATTTAACAAGTTCTTTTCAGAGAAGACATTTCTTTGCCACCAGAAGAAGATCCAGAAGGGAAAAACATGTTTAAATGTTTGGAATGTGATAAGAATTTCTCAAGAAAGGCAAATTTTATTATACACATGAGGAGTCACACAGGAGAGAAGCCATTTGGATGTTCAGAATGTGATAAGTGTTTCTCATCAAAGGGAAATCTTACTATACACCAGAGAATTCACACAGGAGAGAAACCGTATAGATGTTCAGAATGTACTGAGAGCTTCTCACAATTGACATCTCTTTCTTACCACCGGAAGAAGATTCACCAAGGAGAAAATACATTTAAGTGCACAGAATGTGACATGTGTTTCTATAAGAAGTATAATCTTATTGTTCATCAAAGGAGTCACACAGGAGAGAAGCAATTCAGATGTTCAGAATGTGATAAATGTTTTGCTGGAAAAGCTACACTTAAGCAACACCAAATGATTCACACTGGAGAAAAGCCATTTATGTGCTCAGAATGTGACCAATGCTTTAAACAAATTACTAATCTTATACAACACAAGAAGATTCACACTGGAGAGAAGCCATTCAGATGTTCAGAATGTGACAAATGCTTTGTGCAAAAATCTAATCTTACTCAACACCAAAGAGTTCACACAGGAGAGAAGCCGTATAGATGTTCAGAATGTGACAAATGCTTTGTGCAAAAAAATGATCTTACTCAACACCAAAGAGTTCACACAGGAGAGAAGCCGTATAGATGTTCAGAATGTGACAAATGCTTTGGGCAAAAATCTCATCTTAATCGACACCAAAAAGTTCACACAAGTGAGAAGCCATATAGATGTTCAGAATGTGACAAGTGCTTTGTAGAAATGAGGTTTCTTGCTATGCACCAGAGGGTTCACACAGGAGAAAAACCATATAGATGTTTGGAATGTGACAAGTGTTTTACACAGAAGACAAATCTTACTCGACACCAGAGGATTCACAAAGGAAAAGAAGCCGATTCTATTAGTTAAATATGAATGTTATAAATATTTCAGATGTTGCATATATCTGCTTAAAGCTGATCTCCAGCTTTCATTGAATTAAAATTAATTTAGAGCAAGCTGGTCCAAACTAACTATTTATTTCACTAAGATATGCATCGGCACTGCTTAACCACCCACAGGCAGCTTTGTATTTTCTGAATGAATTCAAAGCTTCTTTTGACTGGCTGAAACAGGGAATTTGATGTCATCCGCCCACCTCTCCAGCTCAGTCATTCAGAGGAAGCTTTGTATTCCCTCAGAAAATGCAAAGCTTTCTGTGAATGGGTGAGAAGCTTTTGTTCTGGGTGTGGGACAGGAAGATCCCATCTCATTGCCAGAACACATCACTTTACACTGCATGTAGATGAGGCTACATACAGCTTATACAGCGCTAAGAGCAGCTGCTTGTCTTAGTGATGTAAATAGTTTGTTACACCCAGTTGGTCCATTTTATTTAAAATGTCACTAAAAGCAAGTGATCACATTTAAATAAAACAAGGGGCACAAATGAGGGAATTGCTTTGAAGAATATACATGACATGACTCTTTTCAAAATATGTTTTAGCTTTTGTGCTCTAATTAGAAAAAGATTATTCATAATGCTTTATTTAAGTGCACATTTCATAATAAAATAGAACATTTGTTTTCTATTTAAACATCTTTTGTATTTTTTTTCACTTCTATAAAATGCATGAATACAAAAACATGAGATTACAAAGATGTGAGAACATAAAAATACATCTATGGTGTGTTTTCTACTTGCCTATAACCTGTGACTGAGACATTGTTAAATGATTTACATGTAAAATGAAACAAGTTTTTGCACTACTAATGGTATAATAAAAAGTCCTAACACTTAGGGGTTGATTTGCTTAAAATGCAAAATCTGGTGCAGCTGTGAATGGTAGCCAGTTTCGAACTTCAGATTGCTCATTTAAGCTTTGAAAAAAAGCTGAAAAAAGTTGAAGCTGCACCAGATTTTGGGCTCTCCAGTTTTAGAAAAGCAACCTCTTAACACTTTCGCTGTCAGATCCGTACATATTACAGACCTGACAGCAGGTGGTTTAACACAGAGGTCCGCTCCTCTTTCTAGTATATACGTGTATTGCTTTGCTACAAAACTGAGATAGTCCCAGTAGTGGGAGGGGTTATACAGGGAGGCAACTTCCTGTTTAGGGTGTGCCAGTGTCCAGCACCTGATGGTGGACTATAACCCACATAGTAATTACTATGACTCTGTGTCCCGTGATGTACTTCAAAAGATAAGGATTTTACAGTTAAGCTGTTATAAAAATCTTAGTTTTTGCGATACGGCACTGCGTTGTTTTAACTGACAATTATTATTGTAATTGCAAGAAGTGGTGGGTAATTAGATAAGTCCGTAATTAGATAAGACACCTCATCCCAAAAATCTATATATTACAAAATAGGGAAGTACCGAGTGGAGAGTAATTATTACGGTGCCAATGTTAGCTCGAAACAGAAAAGGAAAATACTTTTAATTGTAGAAGAAAAAAGGTAAATTTTATTACAAAATCTCAAATACAATTATTACATACATACAAAACTAATCCAATTCAAACATTAACAATAGGGAGCACATAGGATTTAATAATGGCCAAGATGGTATAGGCCTCAGTATAAAAGCAGGTCAGGTCTTTCCTACATGTTTCGCCAAGGCATTGGCTACCTCAGGGAAACAAGACGTGACCAGTATAGAGAAATAACTCCCAATCCACCCGGCCGGAACTCTCAGCAAAGGGTGTGCCAGATAGGCGGCAAACAACCACCTACTTAGTGTGGCTGCAGAGGGTAGAAGGTGGCCAATAAAAACACAGTTAAATCTAGAAAGGGTTTAAAGACAGGGGCGCTGAAGGTGTAAGGACAATTCCTATCGATCAGGATTTCATCTGCAGTGTTTGATCTTTATAAATGGAGACACTATCAAACAGTGATAGATCACAGCTGTACACAATAAATCAAAGATAAAGCTGTATGTAGTAAATATGAAGCAATGCCTTGATAATAGACCGGACTTGCTCCAAACCAGTACAAATTGAAGATCCTGGTATAAAAACATGAAGGTAACAGCGCCCCTGGAACCAGCTCATTATTCATGCAATGCTGTACCCAAACAAAATTGTCCCTTTTTCCCAGAAATAGAATTTCTGTTGGTGGTATTTGATCACCTCTGTGGTTTTTTTTGTGCTATCAACAAAAAAAAAACAACCGTTTTGAAAAAAAAAATATTTCTTACTTTTTGCTATAAAACACATCCAATAAAAAATTTTTTAAATGTAAATGTCTTCATCAACTTAGGCCAATATGTGTTCTGCTACATATGTTTGTTAACCACTTTCAGACCGGACCAATTTGCAGCCAAAGGACCAGGCCCCTTTTTGCGATTCGGCACTGACAATTGCGCGGTCGTGCGACATGGCTCCCAAACAAAATTGACGTCCTTTTTTTCCCAAAAATAGAGCTTTCTTTTGGTGGTATTTGATCGCCCCTGCGGTTTTTATTTTTTGCGCTATAAACAATAATAGAGCGACGATTTTGAAAAAAATGCATTATTTTTTACTTTTTGCTATAATAAATATCCCCAAAAAATATATAAAAAAACCATTTTTTTTTCCTCAGTTTAGGCCGATACGTATTCTTCTACATATTTTTGGTAAAAAAAATCGCAATAAGCGATTATTGATCGGTTTGCGCAGAAGTTATAGCGTTTACAAGATAGGGGATAGTTTTATAGCATTTTTATTAATAATTTTTTTTTTTATTAGTAATGGCGGAGATCTGCGATTTTTTTTGTGACTGCGACATTATGGCGGACACATCGGACATTTTTGACACATTTTTGGGACCATTGTCATTTTTACAGCAATTAATGCTATTTAAATGCATTGATTCCTGTAAAAATGACACTGGCAGTGAAGGGGTTAACCACAAGGGGGCAGTGTAGGGGTTAAGTAGGCCTAGGGGTGTGTTTTTTACTGTGGGGGGGCGTGGCTGTCAGCTAGTGAATGCTGATCTCTGCTCCAATCACAGGGAGCAGAGATCGGCGTCACTAGTTGCTAGGCAGAACGGGGAGATGCTGCTTATCTCGGCATCTCCCCGTTCAGCCGTCCCGTGAGATGATCGCGGATGTCCCCGCGGCGATCGAGTCCGCGGGGACCGCGATCGGGCTCCCGGCGCGCTCCCGATGGCATGGACAGGCAGAAAGGAGGGACTTATATATACGCCCTCCTGCCTGTCCGTGCCATTCTGTCGACGTACATCTGTGTGCGCCGGTCGGCAAGTGGTTAAAAAAATCCCAATAAGAGTATATTGATTGGTTTGCGCAAAAGTTATCGAGTATACAAACTATGGGATATTTTTATGGCATTTTTATTTAAATTTATACTAGTAATGGTGATCAGCGATTTTTAGTGGGACTGCGACATTGCGGCAGACAAATTGGACACTAAGTGACACTTTTTGGGGACCAGTTACACTAATACAGTGATCAGTGCTAAAAAAAAATGCATTGTAACTGTATAAATGACACTGGCAAGGAAGGGGTTAACATCGGGGGCAATCAAGGGTTTAAGCGTGCTCCTAGGGAGAGATTTCTATCTGTGTGGGGGATGGTTTAAAGTGGAGTTCCAGACATTTCTGTGTTTATTAAAAGTCAGTAGCTACAAAAAGTGTAGCTGCTGACTTTTAATAAACACACACTCCTCTGTCCCACGGTCCATCAATGCGGCCGTCCAAAGCCTCGCTTGTCTCATACTCTTCTTCGTGGTGCCGGAAATGCAAGTGTGGGCACCCAGCTGCGACAGCTTGTGACTTCACAGCCGGGTGCGCACTACGCATTTGTGAGTCGCACTGCACGTCCTGAATGGCCAGGCAATCTTCTGGGACCTGTGACATGTCCCAGAAGGTTGCAGGCAGGGAGGGGAGAGTGGCACCCCTAGTGGACGTGAGAGCTGGGTACATGCCAAAACTAGGTACCTGCTCCCCCCCCAAAAACTGACATGCCAAATGTGGCATGTCAGGGGGTCAGGATTCCTTAAAGCAAAAGTTCCACTTTTAGGTGGAACTCCATTTTAACTGGAGGAAGAGAGAGATCTGTGTTTCTGATTAGCAGGAACACAAGATCTCTCTCTTCCTCTCTGACAAAACGGCAGTCTGCCTTGATTACATAGGCAGACAGTCGTTCTGCCTCTCCAGTGAACAATCGGCGGGTCCTGGCAGCCATCACGGCTGCCGAACCTGCTGATTGGCTCCTGCTGTGTCCAATCATAGTGGGTAGACATCCTCTCAAATATTAAATATACAAATATTAACTTAAATGATTGTGGCAATTGGGGATGTTTAAAAGAGAAGATTTTGGAGTGTCTTATGAATCATTTCACCCAAGATTCACACAACATTTCTAACAACAATTACAAATTTTCAGACAACATTCAAATGTGTGCATTCACTTTATTTATCACAGTGGTTTTCACCCATTTTAAAACCAGATTTACTCAATATACGCTGGGGAAAATAGAATGAAACAACATTCACCCATGTATACCACATCTTTTTTTCCAATGGAAGACTATTTTGTATTACTCATCCTATTTATCACTTAGAGAATGTAGATTTGTTACAGAATTGACCCAGAAAACAATTTCATATTTTTTTTCTTGCACGGTGTTCAAACTCTTTTCTGGTTTAAGGTGGGTATATCATATTTTTAGGTGCTTTTTCGCTTTTGAGCTGTGTATTTTTCCTCTCTCATCATTGAGAGTTTGAAACCTGTGTTTTCCATATACAATAGATTTAGCAATTAAAATTTTCCATTTTTATTTATTTATTTTTCCTGGCCACCCTCCCAGAGTGAAGCAGCCCTGAATGCCAGGCATGCAAGCTAGTATTAAGTGAAAAATATGCCGCTACTCTGTGAAGAAGGAGAAAAAGCAGCTACATACAAATGTGACAAACATTCATAAGAACAATAGGTTAAAATGTAGCACTGATGGATTAATGAAATTAAATAAATAAATAGAAAATATTAATGGAGTGAGTCCCAAAAATAAATGTTAAAAACAATAAGTATTCCCATAGCAACAGAGCAGTGAGAGCACAGCCCCCCCCCCCTACTACCAGCCCCCAATTCCAGCCCCCATGCCCTGCAGTATTGGGGTGCTTAGAAAGAGCTTCCACCAAAATTCAGTACACTTACAAAACAACATTGTAGAGTTAAACCTGTATTTCAGCATTCTGTAAATAGACATAGATTGAAATAACCCTTTTTGGTAAAAAAATATAAATACCCAAGCTATGCAAGATTTTATATCATGTTATCTGTTCCAGTTATTAATTATGTAAGCATATTTCATTATTGGAATGAATGATTTTAAACCTCTAGTATCAGACAAAAACAATATATGCATGTATGTGTGTGTGTGTATATATATATACAAGTGCTACTCAATAAATATGAATATTGTGCAAAAGTTCATTTATTTCACTAATGCAACTGAAAAGGTGAAACTAATATATGAGATAGACTCATTACATGCAAAGCAAGATAGTTCAAGCCGTGATTTGTGATAGTTGTGATGATTATGGCTTACAGCTCATGAAGACCCCAAATCGACAATCTCATAAAATTAGAATATTGTGAAAAGGTAAAATATTCTAGGCTCAAAGTGTTCCACTCTAATCAGCTAATTAAGCCATAACACCTGCAAAGGGTTCCTGAGCCTTTAAATGGTCTGTTTCAGTAGGAATCACAATCATGGGCAAGACTGCTGACCTGACAGTTGTGCAGAAAACCATCATTGACACCCTCGATTAGGAGGAAAAGCCTCAAATGGTAATTGCAAAAGAAGTTGGATGTTCCCAAAGTGCTGTATCAAAGCACATTAATAGACAGTTATGTGGAAGGGAAAAGTGTGTACAAGCGGCAGGGATGACCGCAGCCTGGAGAGGATTGTCAGGAAAAGGCCATTAAAAAGTGTTGGGGAATTTCACAAGGAGTGGACTGAGGCTGGAGTCAGTGCATTAAGAGCCACCACACACAGATGGATTATGGACATGGGCTACAAATGTCGTATTCCTCTTGTCAAGCCACTCCTGAACAACAAACAACATCAGAAGCGTCTTATCTGGGCTAAAGAAAAACAGACCTGGTCTGTTGCTCAGTGCTCCAAAGTCCTCTTTTCTGATGAGAGCAAATTTTGCATTTTATTTGGAAACCAAGGACCCAGAGTATGGAGAAAGAATGGAGAGGCACACACTGCAAGATGCTTGAAGTCCAGTGTGAAGTTTCCACAGTCTGTGTTGATTTGGGGAGCCATGTCATCTGCTGGTGTTGGTCCACTGTGCTTCATTAAGTCCAGGGCCAACGCAGCCGTCTACCAGGAGATTTTAGAGCACTTCATGCTTCCTTTTGCAGATGGGCTCTATGGGGATGCTGACTTCATTTTCCAGCAGGACTTGGCACCTGCCTACACTGCCAAAAGCACCAAAACATGGTTCAATGACCGTGGGATTACTAGGCTTGATTGGCCAGCAAACTCGTCTGACATTGCCAAGAGAAAGATGAGAGACATGAGACCGAACAATGTAGAAGAGCTGAAGGCCGCTATTTAAGCATCCTGGTCTTCTGTAACATCTCAGCAGTGCCACAGGCTGATAGCTTCCATGCCACGCCGCATTGAGGCAGTAATTGCTGCAAAAGGGGCCCAAACCAAGTACTGAGTACATACATATGCATGCTTATACTTTTCAGAGGTCCGATATTGTTCTATTTACAATCCTTGTTTTATTGATTGCATGTAATATTCTAATTTTCTAAGATTGTGGATTTGGGGTTTTCATGAGCTGTAAGCCATAATCATCACAATTATGACAAATCATGGCTTGAACTATCTTGCTTTGCATGTAATGAGTCTATCTCATATATTAGTTTCACCTTTTCAGTTGCATTAGTGAAATAAATGCACTTTTGCACGATATTCAAATTTTTTGAGTATCACCTGTGTTTGTGTGTATATATATATATATATATATATATATATATATATATATATATACAATGTGTGTGTATGTATGTATATATATATATATATATATATATATATATATATATATATATATATATATTGTTAATATCTGTTACTGCGGGGGGGGGCATAAATTGTAACCCAACACCCAAACAAAAGAATAATATCTTTAAAATGACTTTCATTATAACTTTTTCATATTATTATTATACAGGATTTATATAGCGCCAACAGTTTGCACAGTGCTTTACAACATGAGGGCAGACAGTACACTTACAATACAAATCAATACAGGAGGGATCAGAGGGCCCTGCTCGTTAGAGCTTACAATCTAGAAGGGAGGGTCAAGTGGAAACAAAAAGGTAATAACTGTGGGGAATGAGCTGATGGAGAAAATGAAAATACAGTTGTTAGGTGTGGGTAGGGTAGGCTTCTCTGAAAAGGATATACTAGATAGGCGGACAGATTTGGGTAGGGCATTCCATAGGATTGGAGAGGCCTTGTAAAAGTCCTGGATGCGAGCATGGGAGGAGGTGACGAGGGAGCTAGAGAGCAGGAGGTCTGGAGAGGAACGAATATTATGACAATCACAAGTAAATCAGTTCAATATTCCTTATGATGTCACCTTTGAGAGCATTTAAGCTTCTATGTAAAGGAAAATGGATATTAGATATGGTATAACATCAAAATTAAAGGGTACTTTTTTGTATACTTTTATACAGACAAAGTTGTGCTTAATTTGCAAATTATTGGATTCAAAGTTGTAGGGGTGCAACGGATCAAAAAACTCACGGATCGGATCGATCATCGGATCAGAGTCACGGATCGGATCATTTTTCGGATCAGCAAATAATAATTGAATTTGCAAAAACCTGTGAAAATTCCACCACTATATAGCCCCCACTGTAATATCCACGCCATCTCCCCACTGTAATATCCACGCCATCTCCCCACTGTCCACCCGAGTATTGGCAGGGTGTAATGCAGAGTATTGGCAGGGTGTAATGCAGAGTATGCAGAGTATTGGCAGGGTGTAATGCAGAGTATTGGCAGGGTGTAATGCAGAGTATTGGCAGGGTGTAATGCAGAGTATTGGCTGGGTGTAATGCAGAGTATTGGCAGGGTGTAATTCAGAGTATTGGCAGGGTGTAATGCAGAGTATTGGCAGGGTGTAATGCAGAGTATGCAGAGTATTGGCAGGGTGTAATGCAGAGTAGGCAGAGTATTGGCAGGGTGTAATGCAGAGTATGCAGAGTATTGGCAGGGTGTAATGCAGAGTATTGGCAGGGTGTAATGCAGAGTATGCAGAGTATTGGCAGGGTGTAATGCAGAGTATGCAGAGTATTGGCAGGGTGTAATGCAGAGTATGCAGAGTATTGGCAGGGTGTAATGCAGAGTATGCAGAGTATTGGCAGGGTGTAATGCAGAGTATTCAGAGTATTGGCAGGGTGTAATACAGAGTATGTTTACAAGTGATCGCTCCGTCATTTGACGGAGCGATCACATTGTAAACAGCCACCGGGTGTACCAAGATGGCCGCTGCTCCGGAGCCAGGCGGAAGCCGTGGCCTTTCCTAGGGCCGCCGGGTGTACCAAGATGGCCGCCGCTCCGGAGCTAGGCCAAAGCCTTGGCCTTTCCTAAGGCCGCGGAGCGCTCCGCGGATCGCGGGGTGTGACGATCCGAACAGGGTGACCCGTTCGGATCACGGATCGGTGACGATCCGTTGCACCCCTACAAAGTTGATACAGTTAAGCTCCACAAAATGGAAAAAAAGTTTACACTTTCACAGTAGGTTCCCTTTAAAAAGAGAGACAAATATAATCTGAAACTAGTTAAAGCTGTATATATATTAAAGCAGATTATAACTTCTGCATACAACAAGAAAAACTATATCACAGAATAGAGTTAAATTATGTACAGTAAATTAAAATTCCTTTGTCATGGTGACCTTTTATATTATTATTTTCTTTGTTTAGAGGATCTGCTTGTGCCTCCTGTGTAATGAATTGCATGCAAAATATAGGACTCCCACCATTGTTATGTGCCAACACCCCCGATCCTCCATTTGGAGTTTCTGCACCATTTATCTATTACATTTAGTTTGATGTACATAGGTTAAAGGGGAGCATACATATGATTGATATATTAAACCATTCATTATACATGTATGTAGAGAGATTTTTACTATATAAAATATATTGATGTACTTGACATGTTTTCTTGTTTTTAACTCCAGTTAATTTTGAAAGTTTTTTTATAGGATATAGAAAAGTCATTTCATATGTTCAAATGTAGAAATATAAAATGTAAAAGTTGTTTCAAGTGTTTCAAATGTGATGCCGCATACACACGATCGGAAATTCCGACCAGCAAAACTCAGATGAGAGCTTTTGGTCTGAAAATGCGACTGTGTGTATGCTACATTGGTCTTTTTCTGGCGGAATTCCAGCCAGCAAAAGATTGAGAGCATGTTCTCTATTTTATCGGTTGGGAAAAGTTCCTATCCCAAAATGCGATCGTCTTTACAAATTCCGACACGCAAAATTGCTACGCATGCTCGGAAAGAATTTGACGCATGCTCGGAAACAATTCGAAGCATGCTCGGAAGCATTGAACTTAATTTTCTTGGCTCGTCGTAGTGTTGTATGTCACTGCGTTCTTGACGGTCGAAATTTCACAGAACTTTTGTGTGACCGTGTGTATGCAAGGCAAGCTTGAGCGGAATTCCATCGGAAAAAACATCCAAGTTTTTTGCGACGGAAAATCCGCTCATGTGTACGCGGCATTACTTTTAAAGGAGGGTAATGTTCATGGGAAGCCTTTTTTTGGCCACTCGGTAATGGAGACAAAAGCACACAAATTGTGAGATAACTGCAGCACACAAACTAACAATAAGCACTCATTCACACCTTCTCAGCACAGTGTATTGCAGTAAGGTACACTTTAAGGTGCGTGTTACTGCAACACATTTTAACTCATGTTAAATGCCACCTCAATACTCAAAGGTTACACAACTCCAATGCACATGCTTTGCAGTGCATCACAACATGTGGTAATACACTAGAAGTGGTGCACGTTGTTTTTTGCACATATTGTTGCATTGCCAGCCATTCATGTTGCAAAAAAGCATACATTAACAGACATGTGGTAATGTAATGCATTAGGGCTTCAATGTTCTAAAGAGGCCTTAGCCATTAAGTATATATGTACCATAATAAATATAATATGAGTGAAAATGACACCTGTTCTAGTAAAAACTGTTTAAGATGTAATTTCTCCTCACTTTGGAGAAATTTCATTTTACTTATCTTTTCTCACATCATTTTAAAGACAAAAACAAAGTTTAACAACCGTGTGCGCCTAAACTACCTCACATTATATCACTTGTATGAACCACACCCTTTATCCCAATAGGTAAAACAAAAGTTATTCTGGTATGAAAATAGAAAGATTAGCCCTAGTATTGCTGAATAAAACTGTCCTTCTGATGATCATATTTACACTGCTGTATCCTCTGCAGTACCCTAATTCTTGTAGTAAAGCCCTGGCCAGTGCCCTTTGTCTCTTATAAATCTGGGCCTAGCCTTGTTATTTCTTTTTGTCTTGCTGCTGTTTTCTCTTAATTCCTGTAGTAAAACACCTCCCTATATTCTTTTTCTCTAATACAATTCAGTCAATTCTCCCTCAATAAACATGGACTGCTGCTGGCAAGTTTTACACTGCTATATCATCTGCGGTCTTTAAATTCTTAATGAGAGTTTGATATAAATTGTCTGGTGACAGGACATTTTTGTATCAGGAAGAACAGGGGCAGCTTCACCAAACAACAGGTACATTTACATGTATTTCTGCAGGACAAAGTGGGTCTATTATTGTTTGATGAATAAACATGTGTTACTACTAAAAGCACCTTTTTTTTCAAACAGAAATGATTTAAATTGAGGTGCTGTAATAGGTAAGGCAAGCTGATTGTAAAAAAAAAAAAAAGAAAACAATTCCAGAGCCAAATATTCACTTCCATTGTATGCTGTCACTGTGTATTGTTCTGTAACATCACATACAGCTTTAAGGCACCTCACAAGTATTCTACTTAAAGGATTCCTGTATTTTTAATGTTAAGTGTAATGCACAGAAAAAGACCCTCACCTGACTGTATGGCATTTTTTTCTGCATTGGTACATGTTCCCCATGGCAATGCCCAGCTACCCATTGCCTTTTTCAAAGTTCTTTGTCTATTGGCTCTAAAAATAGCCAGATGTTACTACCAGGATTCACCTTCCATTGACTGGCATTTGCTACTAAAGTTGGGTTTACTGAACTGAACAAAAACAGATTCCCCTATACCAAATAGTCAGCTAACTGATACTAATTTAATTCCTCTGCAGGCAGTTCCTCTGTGATTTTTTTTAAATTTTTTATTTAATGTTGTGCAAATTAAGATGATAAATTTATCATTACAAATGGCTGCCTAAGTAGACATTTATCTGTAGACAGAACAGTATGGTTACACAGCTCATGTGACTGAATCTTAATGAGGATCACAATACATTGCTTTACCATCTCCAGTCTCTTTTGTCATTGATAATATATGTAGAGTGTCACCTGTTGTTTATGCTAATGATGAGAGACTACCGCCATTCATTTTCAATGAAGGTACACTCCTATAGTCTTCCCTCCACATATTAGAATGTTAATGAACTTGTCCTGGCTGTGACTGTGATGGAGAGCTAAACAAAGAGAAGCTGAAACTATCTATGTAGACTGTGAAGATGCCTTTTGTGAAGTAGATCACACCTTTTTAACCAATGGGAAGCGAGCACATGTTACTGAATGGCGGTGAAATAAATAAAAGGTGAGGCTGGGCTCAATCACTTACAAGAACTGCTGGTCAAGAGAACTACTAAGTAAGCTACTAAGGGATCCTATACTACATTATACCAGGTGGGTACACTTTTTATGATTGTACACTTGTACGGTTTAGATGATTGTATATGTTTATCTATGAACAATGAACCGTGATCTATGGTGTCAGCAGGTGGAATACATTGCTGCACGTTTTTTTCTGAAAAAAATCAAAGCAACAGATGCAATCAGAAATTATACAGTATATACTTCACATAGTAGGGTTTTTTTTTAAATTAGACATTTCTATACAACAAAATTTCATAACATATATACAAGAAAGGCAGAGAGGGTCCACTAAGTAATACAGCACCTCATCCCTGAATATAAGAGTATCAAACAAAAAGGGGGATGGAGGACTAGGGATTATAGCGGTGCAAAGGTAATGTACGAAGGTCGGGGTGGACTCACAGTTCAAAGCTCATAATACTCATTAATTTAATAAAACAATTTTTATTACATATAAATAGTAGCACACATGACAAAAAAAATATATATATAAATGCAACAAATAATAGCAATATATATTTTACGAATGAAGATCAATTCAATAAATCAAGGCAGGTGAAGGAGTCACTTACATTGATTTTACAATCATTGATACAGAAAATTGCAAGGGCAACAACAGAATTAAATTATTCATATAAGGTTCAAGGTACAGTTCACATATAATGTGGAAAATAGACCTGAGATGGATTAAGTAAGTCTTAGTAGACTATTCCGACATGTTTCGCCATAACAATGGCTTCCTCAGGGTATGTCTACTTTGCGTACTTGATGTGTCTATTGAGAAGGAGGGTTTCATAATTAGTTTCATACTCAATGGGAGAGGAGATTAGAGCCAATTAGTTAGATAGATAACATATATATGGACACCCAAGGGCGGACCTCTCCCAGTCCGCCCACCCCCAGCCTTAGCCATTCATTAGCTGCTACGCAGCGATGACGTCATCACGCCCGCAGCGCGCACGCCACCGGGAACTATGGGATCTGTAGGCTCCCGGCTGTGACGCACTGTGCGCATGCGCTCAGGCTCCTCTGTCCGCTGATTGAGAGGCGGTTCCACGCCCTCTCAATCTGGAAGACGGCATTTAAACCAGCCTCAAACTTCAGTCCACCACAGGACTCTGGAGGCACCTGACGCATCACATTCGTTTGAATTCAAGTAAGCAACTAAATCTTCTCTCTACTCTTTTTCGGTATTTTCTTGGCTTACTGAATACTTATTAGAGCTATCTTACTACTACCTTTTCTGTTTAGCCGGTTGCGGACCCCTGACTGACTGGACATCTTTTCCGTCCTCCCTTACTTCAAGGGCACCTGTGATTGTATGTCACAGGCGGAACTGGGCCCCACTCTTTGTATTTCATACCTTACAAACAGGTAATTAATTTCCATTCTCAATTTTCACCCAAATCCAACTCCTTTTCCTTCACTCTAATTAACTCTTTATTCACTAACACAATCTCCTGTCTTTTTCATTGCCTTTACAGGTGCCTCCTGTGTTTATTCTGGTCAACTCTCAGAATCCCCTGGTTCTTTTTCACATATATTTTTTATACTCTACTTCAATAAAAAAAAAAAAAACTTTTTTTTTTCTTTTTTTTTTTTTTCAAACAAACGAACTGTAAGTAATCATTTGAGACATTGTCCTTCATGTAGTGTATGGTGTTACGTCCAGGAATCAATCCTCCATGGACTCACAACACTACTTAAATTACCTTTTGTTGCCTTTTGTTTTTGTTTTTTATATTTACTTGGTTTACCCCTTTTTAACTAGATAATATATCGTATGCTTAATCTGGTGACTTCCGCCTTCTATTAGGCATCTTAGGCACCCTATATGACCACCCCGCCCTGTGGCCACGGCTGAATCTGATCCGCGCCCTGAATGGGGTAAGTCTGGGGAGACATCCTAGGGGGGATGTTCTCTCTCCCTTCCCTTCCTCCATCTTGGGAAGGAGGGGCTCTAGCACCTCCCTTGTGTTGATAATTGGGGATATTTCACTCTATATTCCATCTGTTCCCTTATTGTTATCTATCTAACTAATTGGCTCTAATCTCCTCTCCCATTGAGTATGAAACTAATTATGAAACCCTCCTTCTCAATAGACACATCAAGTACGCAAAGTAGACATACCCTGAGGAAGCCATTGTTATGGCGAAACATGTCGGAATAGTCTACTAAGACTTACTTAATCCATCTCAGGTCTATTTTCCACATTATATGTGAACTGTACCTTGAACCTTATATGAATAATTTAACTCTGTTGTTGCCCTTGCAATTTTCTGTATCAATGATTGTAAAATCAATGTAAGTGACTCCTTCACCTGCCTTGATTTATTGAATTGATCTTCATTCGTAAAATATATATTGCTATTATTTGTTGCATTTATATATATATTTTTTTTGTCATGTGTGCTACTATTTATATGTAATAAAAATTGTTTTATTAAATTAATGAGTATTATGAGCTTTGAACTGTGAGTCCACCCCGACCTTCGTACATTACCTTTGCACCGCTATAATCCCTAGTCCTCCATCCCCCTTTTTGTTTCATAACATATATATTTTTTCATATAACAACTGAAAAGTATTAGCTCTTTAAATATATTTGTGACCATTTTATCTTGATAATTTTGCTGTCTTTTGATACACTTTGTGTGTTTGTGTGACACCCAAATATTACATTTAACATTTGTGCATCAATGCGCATTTATGGGTTTTACTATCAGTTATATTTATATACCATCATTTTATAATGACATAGATTCATACTGGAACTTGTGACGGTTTTGTTATGTGTTCCACAGGTAACTCTCATTTATAAGGACCAGCAGTCTTCTCAAATTCCTGTTCAGATTAAAAATGCATATAAGTTCTATAATAATAGAAATATATCCGCATGCAGGCTAAATGAGGGGATTGTAGTTTAGAATGTTCACACAATAAATTACCAGTCATTTGCAGAAGAAATAAGTGAACACAAATTCGTTTTTAACGTGGCTTGCTAATTGAAGTAACATTCATACAACGTATTGGGTGATAATTATCAAGTATTTTAGTAAATCGGCCTTACTTTCACAGTGTTACCATTTTTGTATACTAATATCTTCATAACATTGTATCACATTAGTTGTAACATTCATATGTTAGAAAGTTATATATCACTGTTTATTCATAATCTTGCCCCTCACCTTTATACTTTCTCCTTTTACAAGCAGACTCTGTGTCTCTTAGGTCTCACCTGTAAGAATAATATACTGTATAGAACATATTGTAAAATAGGTAAACCAGGAGCTCAACCAAATATATACCAGTCCCCATAAAATAGGTATAATTACTGAAGCAAGGTGGTGATATATTTACTGAGACGAGGTGGTGATGGAGTGAGAGATTGGGAGTAAAACAATCCACGTGTTGAGCTGTCATTCAGAAGGGTTTGAGAGGATCACTGTACAGTTTCTCTAAATATATACAGTATATGAAATTATCTCTCTAGCTTAGGATCTAAGATTTGTGATTTTGTTCATATGACTATTACAGCTGTCTTAAGGCACAGTTAACAGTGATTACTTTTTGATATATACAGCGGGAAAAATATGGTAAGTATTGAATATGTCACCATTTTTTAGGTAAATCAATTTTTAAAGGTGCTATTAACATTACATTTTCACCACATGTTGGTAACAACCCATGCAATCCATACATACAACAAAATAAAAATAAAATAAGTTTGAAAATGTAGTTATGTTTAATAAACTGGAATGACACAGGGAAAAAATATTGAGCATGCTAACTGAAATTGAATTAATAATTTGTACAGCATCCTTTGTTGGTAATGACAGCTTCGAGATGCCTCCAGTATGGAGAAACTAGTCGCATGCATTGCTCAGGTGTGATTTTGCCCCATTCTTCTAAACAAACAGTCTTCAAATCTTGATGGTTCCATAGGCCTCTTCTATGAACTCTGATCTTTAGTTCTTTCCATAGATTTTCTATTGGATTTAACTCAGGTGGTTGGCTGGGCCATTCTAGCAGCTTTATTTTCTTTCTTTGAAACCAATTGAAAGTTTCCTTGGCTTTGTGTTTGCCATCATTGTCTTGCTGAAATGTCCACCCTCTTTTCATCTTCATCATCCTGGTAGATGGCAGCAGATTTTTATCAAGGATGTATTGGTACCTTTTTTCATTCATCCTTCCTTTAATGATATGAAGTTGCCAGTAACGCATACTGAAAAAAGGCCCACACCATGATGTTCCCACCTCCAAACTTCACTGTTGGTATGGGGGTGTTTTTGGGGTGATGTGCAGTGTCATTTGGCCTCCAAACTTGGTGTGTATTATGGCATCCAAAGAGTTCCATTTTGGTCTCATCTGACCAGACTATATTCTCCCAATATTTCACAGACTTGTCTAAATGTTGTGCAGCAAAATTTAAACCAGCTTCAACATGCATTTTCTTCAGCAATGGAGTATTGCGTGTTGAGCGTGCATACAGGCCATGTTGGTTGAGTGCATTACTTATTGTTTTATTTGAAACAATTTTACCTGCTAATTTGAGGTCTTCCTGAAGCTCTCCACAGGTGGTCTTTGGCTCTTGGACAACTTTTCTGATAATTCTTTTCACTCCTCTATCAGAAATCTTGCAAGGAGCACCTGGTCGTGGCTGGTTTATGGTGAAATGTTGTTTTTTCCACTTTTGGATTATGGTCAGACAGTAAACACTGGAGCAGTCAGAAGTTTAGAAATCCTTCTGTAACCAATGCCATCAGTATGCAATTTGCAACAATACGGTTGTAAAAGGTCTTGAGAGCTCTTTGCTTTTACCCATTATGAGAGGTTTCTTGTGTGACACCTTGGTAACGAGACACCTTTTTGTTGGTCATCAGGTGAGACTGGACCAGCTGATTTTAATTTGCACTGGAAAGGGGCAGGACTGCTTTCTAATTACTGATAGATTTCAGCTGGTGTCTTAGCTTTCCATTGCTTTTTGCACCACATTTTCTTCATGTGTTCAATACTTTTACCCTGTTTCATTCCCTTTATTTACATATAAATTATTTTCTGAACTGATTTGTTTTGGTTTCTTTGTATGTATGGATTGTTACCGACATGTGATGCAAATGTAATGTCAATAGCTTTTTCAGAAATATATTTACCTAGAAAAATGTTGAAGTGTTCAGTATTTATTTTAGCCCCTGTATATTTATTTCTATCTATCTATCTATCTATCTATCTATCTATCTATCTATCTATCTATCTATCTATCTATCTATCTATCTATCTATCTATCTATCTATCTATCTATCTATCTATCTATCTATCTATCTATCTATCTATCTGTCTATATATCTATTCCAATGTAATCAGGAACAATATCATCATTAACCACTTGCATCCCCAGAGTTTTTTAATTAATTTATTTTTTCATTTTGGTGGTGTATCATTCCAAACATTATATCTTAAAGCAGTATTAAACCCAAAAGCAAAACATTTCTTGTATCACAGCTTACCGATTCTTAGATGTGATGGCTGCATTTGTTTTCTTTTTTAGACTTGCTTTTTTCTATTTTCATTTGGTGATCCAGCCAGTAAGGCTATTGTTTTTCAAAAGAACAAGCTCTCTTGCAGTTACAGGGATGAGGCAAACAATTTAACACTGGTAGAGGTGCTTACAATGATTTTATTTTATTTATTTATGTAAAAACTTTATCCCAAAAGAAAAAGAACAGTTTGTTGTAGCTGATTATACAGTATTAGTTGGAGTTTGACATCAGTTTGTTAGTGTATTTAAATCTGCTAGTCCATCTAACACTCCCCTCCCTATAGGCTGACAATACTGCTGTCCTAAAAGTGCCCCCTGTACTCCTTCATCCAGAGTGGGGGCACTCTAATACAGGAGGTGTGTTACTGGCCAGATCACCAGGTGAGAACAGAGGGAAAAAAAACTGAAAAGAAAACTTATGCAGCCACCACATATAACGATTGGTAAGCCATTTTTGGGTTTAATACCACTTTAAGTTGACCTTCCATTGATCAAAATCCAGCCAGTGCAGCAGGGACTGACTGAATTTCAATCATTGTGTGGCCATCAGTGTTAATTTTGGCAGCAAATTTCAATTTTCCTTTAGTCTTAGTATTTTGACTAAAATGCCATTTTAGTTTTAGTCCCATTTTAGTCATCTGCAATTGTTTTAGTTTTAGTCGTATTTAGTCGACAAAATCTGCAGTACATTTTAGTTGACTAAAATGCCCTACATTTTTTTTTAATCAAAAATATGTAGCATATTACACCATACACCAATACATATTGGCATAAATGTATGAAGAATGTTTTGTTTTTAATTTTTTATTGGATGTGTTTTACAGCAGGAAGTAAAAAAATATACATATTTTTTTTCTTTGTCGGTTTTTTTTTGTTTACAATGCAAAAAAAAAAAACTGCAGAGGTGATCAAATACCACTAAAATAAAGCTCTATTTATGAGAAAAAAAGGACAAACATTTTATTTGGGTACAGCTTTGCATGACTGTGCAGTCATCAGTTAAAGAAGCACAGTGCCGTATTGCAAAAAATGGTCTGGTCAATCTTCCAGAGGGCAAGCAGATAAAGTCCAATCATGACAAAATTATACATTAAAAGCAAACAAAATTGTGAACTACATTTGAATAACAATTGAATGTTCTGACAATTTTTGTATGAATTTTTCTAAGAATTTTTGTACGAATTTTAATTTTGAAATACTAGTAGTGTATGTCCAGCTTTACTTTGAAATAATTTACTTGTGATCTTGATGAAGGGCTGGTCACCAGAAATTGTAGCTCATCATAATGATAACTTGTGCAAACATTTCCAATAAAGGGAGAGCATTAAAAAAAAAACTTGTGGACCCCCGAGCATCAACCATCCGGACAGTCACCTCCTGGCTCACCTCGGGTGTCACGCACCCCCCCCCCCCGAGTTTTACATATAGGCCCATGGAACATCCCACTCAGCGCACGCGCGCAACCCATTTGTTCCCAGACCTGTCACACAGGTATCCCACCCTGCCCCCCCCTCCCCCCCCTTTTTTTGCCACAACCACATACATATATATATGCTCTCCTGCCCTTCAAAACATAAAAAAAAAAAAAAAAAAAAAAGAGAAACCCGAGACAAAAATGCCCCCCCCCCCTCCCTCCCCCCCCCTCTTTTATTCTAGCAGACGCCATGTCTCTGGCCAGCAGCGACGATTTCACCCCCGCCCCATCACCACCCGAAGCGGGTCCGGCAGACAACTCCTCTCAAGCCTTCAGAGCTTGGACCATCCCCAGACTCTCAGCTGAGCTGAGGCGCAGGAATATCCCCTACCCCATCACGGCCAGGAAAGCCGAACTGTACAGACTACTGTTCACCAGCCCATCCCCACCAACCCCACCAGACACTCAGGCATCACTACAGACAATTGCCTCGGCAGTGTCCCAGCTTCACACGCTGGTCTCCTCTCTATCTACTACCATCTCTGATGTCCAGGCCAGAGTGGGGACCTTGGAGCTCCAGCAAGGAACCCCCACTCCACCAGCTGCCGCCCCCGCCACCCCCGCATCATGCGTCACAGCTACGCCTCACGCCGGTTTTTCTGTTTTCCCCGCACATCTCATCCCGGCAAACATCAGGAAGGAAATACTAGATGGCCGCGACATCAACCTGGCATCCCTTCTGATCTCGGTACACGATGTGACAGAGAACAAGGCCTACGCTTGGGGCGACGTTTCCGTTATCTTGAAGGCAAAAGACCACAGGCTTACACGAAAGCTCAGTCAGTTTCAGGCAACCACGGACGGAGGCAGCGCCTTCTACGACTACCATCGCTCCTGTTCAGCAAAGGCAGCAGCCAAGCTCAGTCAGTTTCAGGCAACCACGGACTGGAGCGCCATCGACACCGAACTCTTCTGTCGCCATTTCGCTGGCCTCCGCTCCCCACTTTGCACTAACTGCCAATCCTCCACCCACACCGCCAATTGGTGTTCAGAACCCGATGGTAGACGCCTCCCCAACTTCCCCTCTGCCCCGCACACATCCCAGTATTCAGACGCAACCCCACCACACCCCCAGGAGGACAGACTCGGACGGCCCGTCCGAACTTTAGGAGGGGCGCAGATATGCAATAATTTCAATTTGGGGATCTGTAACTTCTCACGTTGCAGACTCCTCCACGTCTGCCTCATTTGCCGCAAAGCCCACCCCAGGATCACCTGCGGGATCAATAAGCTCAGCTCAGCCTGACTAAGCCGTATTGATATCGGATGGCTGCAATCCTACCTCACCTCACACCCATCACCCTCACTAGCAGCCTTTCTGGTACAAGGCTTCACCACAGGCTTTCACACGGGGCTTATCACACTCCCCGACACCACCCACGAGTGCAAAAACCTGCTGTCAGCAGCCACCGACGAGGAAGCCATCAGTACCCTACTACAAAACGAACTTGACCGAGGGTACATGATCGGCCCCTTCTCTCACCCACCGTTTTCCGTTTGGAGAGTTAGCCCTATCGGGCTCGTAAAAGGGAAGTTTTCAAATAAACTCCGTTTAATTTATGATTTGTCCGCGCCTTATTCTTCTCACACACCTAGCTTAAATTCCCTTATACCCTCACAAGAATTTTCTCTCAAATACTCTTCTGTCGACCTTGCTATCCAGGCCATCCTAGACACAGGCGAGGGCGCCTGGCTCTCCAAAGCAGACGTCGCAGACGCCTTCAAGCTGCTACCAATCCAGCCGTGTCTGTGGCGCTGGCACGGAGTCAGGTGGAAAGGTCAGTACTACTTCGCCACGAAACTGACCTTTGGATCCAAAAGCAGCCCATGGCTCTTTGACACGTTCGCACAGTCCCTGTCCTGGATTCTCTCGCACCACGCATCCTGTCAGAAAGTGATCCATTACTTGGATGACTTTCTGCTCATCGAAGACCCCAACCGTCCCCCGGTAGACCTCATGAGTCTAAGGGAGGTCTTCTCCAACCTCAATGTCCCCATAGCGGAGAAGAAGATAGAAGGCCCAGCACATCGCATCACCTTCCTAGGCGTCATACTAGACACTCAGGCCATGCAGGCCAGCCTACCACCAGACAAGTTGACTCGCATCAGGGAAGTCATTCATTCCTTCACGGCCACCCAGGGGTGCTCCAGGAGGCAACTTCAGTCCTTACTCGGGATGTTAAATTTCGCAGTAAGAGTCATCCCTCAGGGACGATCCTTTGTCTCCCGCCTCCTAGTTTTCCTCACAGGATGTCAAGACCCAGACCAGATCTTCAGACTTGATCAGGCAGCCATAGCCGACCTTTCCATGTGGGACCACTTCCTGGCTGACTGGAATGGCATTTCCATGTTCATTCCGGCAGCATCTCCCTCTTCTCCCCGGATTGTCACTGACGCCGCTGCCTCCACGGGCTTCGCAGCTATTTTTGGCCCCCACTGGTTTGCCGGTCCATGGCCGCCAGAAATCTTGGCAATCCCCGGTTTCAGCCAGTCCTCCTCCCTATTCGAACTATACCCAATAGTGGCAGCAGCACAAACCTGGGGAAGCAGTTGGGCAGGCCAGACGGTGGTTTTTTCCACTGACAATCAGGCCACAGCTGACATCATAAACAAAGGCCGGTCCAGGTCCTTGACCATTATGGCCTTCCTGCGCAGGCTGGTACAATTATCCCTGCTATACCAGTTCAAGGTCCTCTGCGTCCACATCCCGGGCAAGTGTAACACCTCAGCTGACGCTCTGTCCCGATTCAATTTCCCGTTGTTCTTTTCCCAGGAACCCGGAGCCGATTCGACCATGGCTGCCATCCCTCACTGGTCTCAACTAACCCTAGTCTGAGTCACCACCTTCACGGCACCACCAGTCTTACAATCTTTTGCCAAACAATAAACCATTACCTCCCTAAAAACAAGTCTTTGCGCCCTTTTCTTAACTACTCTACTAGCAGAAAGGGCCTCACGGTGCAGCTCACCAGGGCTTACCTTACGGTAGACCAGGGCACACTTCAGGTCTAGTTTGTTGTCTGTCTTGTGGCGTGTTTATGTTTGCTCCTTCACATCGTTAAGAACCGAGGGCTCCGACCATAAATAGGAATGCCAGCATGGTGGCCTGCAATTATGGGAGGAGCCCGGAGGGTATATATACCAGACCTCTCCACGAGGCCGGTGTCGGTTCCAGCGCGCCGTACCCGCCCACCCATTCCCCTTCTCAGAACACTCCAACACGTTTCTCTACAGAAACAGCCATTACTCCTCAGGTAAGCGCCCTTTTCTTAACTACTCTACTAGCAGAAAGGGCCTCACGGTGCAGCTCACCAGGGCTTACCTTACGGTAGACCAGGGCACACTTCAGGTCTAGTTTGTTGTCTGTCTTGTGGCGTGTTTATGTTTGCTCCTTCACATCGTTAAGAACCGAGGGCTCCGACCATAAATATATATATATACACACACACTATATTGTCAAAAGTATTGTGTTACCTGCCTTTACATGCACATGAACCCTAATGGCATCCCAGTCTTGGTCTGTATGATTCAATATTGAGTTGGCCCACCCTTTGTAGCTATAAAAGCTTCAACTCTTCTGGGAAAGCTGTCCACAAGGGTTAGGAGTGTGTCTATGGGAATGTTTGACCATTCTTCCAGAAGTGCATTGGTGCACTGGTGTGCAGTTGTGTTGGAACAGGAAGGGGTCATCCCCAAACTGTTCCCACAAAGTTAGAAGCATGAAATGGTCCAAAATGTTTTGGTTTGCTGATGCCTTAAGAGTTCCCTTCCCTCGCCCAACCCCTAAAAAACAACCCCACGCCATAATCCCCCCTCCACCAAATAATTTGTACCAGTGCACAAAAAAAGGTCCATAAAGACATTGATGAGCGAGTTTGGGGTTGAGTAACTTGACTGGCCTGCACATAGTCCTGACCTCAAACCGATAGAACACTTTTGGGATAAATTAGAGTGGATACTGCGAGCCAGACCTTCTTGTCCAACATCAGTGCCTGACCTCACAAATGTGCTTCTGGAAGAATGTTCAAACATTCCTATAGACACTCCTAAACCTTGTGGACAGCCTTCCCAGAAGAGTTGAAGCTGTTATAGCTGCAAAGGGAGGGCCAACTCAATATTGACCCCTACAGACACTAAGACTGAAATGCCATTACAGTTCATGTGTGTAAAGGCGTGTGTCTCAATACTTTTGACAATGTAGTGCATATACATTTGCACTGTGATTGGAAAACAACCAATTCTGGTTTAAAACTCTATAATGTTATTCCCAAATTGATATTCATCTGTATTCAATATTTGTTCCATAACAATTTTTTATTTTCATTTTCCTATAGATCTTAATCAGCGCAATATGATCCACGAGAAATCCTTCAGCAAAGCTCAGTAATCATCAGAGAATTAACACAGAGAGACTTCAATACTCAGAATTTAACAAGTTCTTTTCAGAGAAGACATTTCTTTGCCACCAGAAGAAGATCCAGAAGGGAAAAACATGTTTAAATGTTTGAAATGTGATAAGAATTTCTCAAGAAAGGCAAATTTTATTATACACATGAGGAGTCACACAGGAGAGAAGCCATTTGGATGCTCAGAATGTGATAAGTGTTTCTCATCAAAGGGAAATCTTACTATACACCAGAGAATTCACACAGGAGAGAAACCGTATAGATGTTCAGAATGTACTGAGAGCTTCTCACAATTGACATCTCTTTCTTACCACCGGAAGAAGATTCACCAAGGAGAAAATACATTTAAGTGCACAGAATGTGACATGTGTTTCTATAAGAAGTATAATCTTATTGTTCATCAAAGGAGTCACACAGGAGAGAAGCCATTCAGATGTTCAGAATGTGACAAATGTTTTGCTGGAAAAGCTACACTTAAGCAACACCAAATGATTCACACTGGAGAAAAGCCATTTATGTGCTCAGAATGTGACCAATGCTTTAAACAAATTACTAATCTTATACAACACAAGAAGATTCACACTGGAGAGAAGCCATTTAGATGTTCAGAATGTGACAAATGCTTTGTGCAAAAATCTAATCTTACTCAACACCAAAGAGTTCACACAGGAGAGAAGCCGTATAGATGTTCAGAATGTGACAAATGCTTTGTGCAAAAAAATGATCTTACTCAACACCAAAGAGTTCACACAGGAGAGAAGCCATATAGATGTTCAGAATGTGACAAATGCTTTGGGCAAAAATCTCATCTTAATCGACACCAAAAAGTTCACACAAGTGAGAAGCCATATAGATGTTCAGAATGTGACAAGTGCTTTGTAGAAATGAGGTTTCTTGCTATGCACCAGAGGGTTCACACAGGAGAAAAACCATATAGATGTTTGGAATGTGACAAGTGTTTTACACAGAAGACAAATCTTACTCGACACCAGAGGATTCACAAAGGAAAAGAAGCCGATTCTATTAGTTAAATATGAATGTTATAAATATTTCAGATGTTGCATATATCTGCTTAAAGCTGATCTCCAGCTTTCATTGAAATAAAATTAATTTAGAGCAAGCTGGTCCAAACTAACTATTTATTTCACTAAGATATGCATCGGCACTGCTTAACCACTCACAGGCAGCTTTGTATTTTCTGAATGAATTCAAAGCTTCCTTTGACTGGCTGAGACAGGGAATTTGATGTCATCCGCCCACCTCTCCAGCTCAGTCATTCAGAGGAAGCTTTGTATTCCCTCAGAAAATGCAAAGCTTTCTGTGAATGGCTGAGAAGCTTTTGTTCTGGGTGGGGGACAGGAAGATCCCATCTCATTGCCAGAACACAGCACTTTATACTGTATGTAGATGAGGCTACATACAGCTTATACAGTGCTAGGAGCAGCTGCATGTCTTAGTGATTTAAATAGTTTGTTACAAAGGCGACTTAGCCGCCTGACAAGTCGCGTTCCGACTGTACAATGGAACCGTTCTAATAGGAGCGACTCAAGTCGCTCAGACTTAGAAAAAAGTTCCTGTACTACTTTGGGGGCGACTTGAGGCGGCTTGCATTGACTTCTATATAGAAGTAGTTTTGCAAGTCACCCATGCTGTCGTGCACAGGTCGCCTGAGGCAGTCGGGCTGCAAGTCGTGCTGCGTCAGTGTGAACTGGCTCTTAGGGGTTAATTTGCTTAAAATGCTAAATCTGGTGCAGCTGTGCATGGTAGCCATGTTCTAACTTCAGATTGCTCATTTAAGCTTTGAAGAAAGTTGAAGCTGCACTAGATTTTGCACTCTCCAGTTTTAGAAAAGCAACCTCTTAACCCTTTCGCTGTCAGATCCGTACATATTACAGACCTGACAGCAGGGGGTTTAACACAATCCAGTGGATGCAGCCAACAAGATTGTGTGTGAAACTGACAATGCTCACAGAAACTCCTCACACACCCCCAGTACTGGGGCTCCCGCACACGCCCCCCCCGCAATGCTTTCTGGGCTTTGCTTGCCCATCTGTGGGATGGCAGCTGGGGGAGGAAGAAGAGCAGACACACATCTGCTCTCCTCCCCTTCTTGCTGTGATCCTTAAAGCGATGTCCGTGATGTCTGCAATGTCCCTTCCGGGTCAGCATCTAGGTGTTCCTGACTAGCTTAGCCAGGAAGTAATGTTTTGCAATTCGATCTGCATTGCAAAGCATTCAGTGGAGCCCAAACAAGACATGCATATCTTAACAAAGAGAGCCTGTCACCTAAAAATCATCAAATGCAAAAAAAAAGTTAAGTAACATTTATTAATTTTTTTTGCAAAAAAAAATAAGTTACACCCAAGCTCATAAAATCCCCCCAAAAAATGTTGAGGCCCCCCACCTCCACATATACCCATGTACGAATGTAGATGCATGCGTCGGGGGGCGCCTACCTGTGAAAACATAGATTGTAATACACGTTGAGATATGTGAGAGCGAGTGAGAGCAATAATTCTTGCACAAGACCTCATCCGTAACACTGAACTGATACCTATAGGTTGCTTTCAAAGTTTTGCCTATAGAAAATATAGGGTACCGAAGTTCCCTTGTGTTTTTAACTTACATTTTGCGTTTCCTAGACCTTTGCGTTAATATCGTGTGACAGAAAAATTGGATCTATATAAGAAGTGTGATAGCACTGCTGCAAACTACAAATGATAAATAGTGAAATTACTGATGTTGACAATGTCAATAATAGACATGCAATAAAAAATAATGTGCTCAATGAATAGTCCAAATAAATAAAAAATTATGATGAAAAGATTGCATAAATGGATAGTCTTCTTATACACTTAGCAAAATTATAAACGCAACAATTTTGTGTTTTCCCCTATTTATCATGATCTGAACTCAAAGATCTAGGACTTTTTATGTACACAAAAGGCCTATTTCTCTCAAATATTGTTCACAAATCTGTCTAAATCTGTGTTATGCCTCGTACACACGAGCGGACTTTCCCGCGGGAATGTCCGCCGGACTGAGGTCCCCCGGACAATCCGCCCGTGTGTGGGCACCGGCGGACTTTTTGGTGCCAAAAGTCCGGCGGACTAGGTTTTAAGTTTTGTTTTAAAATTGTCCGCTGGACTCGGCAGTTAGTTAGTATGCTAGTCCGCCGGACTTTTGGAAATTAACGGACTTGCCGATCATCGGAAAGTCTGTTCATTTAGAACGTGACTTCAGGTAGACGGGGATAGCGAAGGCAGTGAATGCCGCCGTGCTAGCCCCGTCACCTGGCATGGATTTAAAGGGAATCCCCACGCCAAAAAAAACGGCGTGGGGGTCCCCCCCAAATCCATCTCAGACCCTTATCCGAGCACGCAGCCCGGCCGGCCAGGAAAGGGGTGGGGACGAGCGAGCGCCCCCCCTCCTGAGCCGTACCAGGCCGAGTGCCCTCAACATGGGGGGTGCCCTGGGGAAAGGGGGGCCGTGCGGCCCCCCCACCCCAAAGCACCTTGTCCCCATGTTGATGAGGACAAGGGCCTCTTCCCGACAACCCTGGCCGTTGGTTGTCGGGGTCTGCGGGCATCGGAATCATTGAGCCCCCTTTAATAAGGGGGCCCCCAGATCCTGGCCCCCCACCCTATGTGAATGAGTATGGGGTACGATGTACCCCTACCCATTCACCTAAGGTGTAAATTGTAAATAAAAAAAAAACACACAATTTTTTAAAAATATTTTATTGCACTGCTCCGGGGGTCTTCTTCCGTCTTGGGGGGTCTTCTCACCGGACTCCTCCGCTATTTTACCTAGCTCTTTTACCGAGCGGAGGAGCCCGGCTTCCTTCTTCGTCGTCGCCGCCGCCGTCTGGGGGTCTCGATCCGCCTTCAGGGGTCTTCCGGGGTCTCTTCTGTTCTTGCCGCTGTCGTCGCTTTCTGCGCCGCCACCTTCTTCTTCTTCTCCTTCCGATGTTGACTCGTCGATGTCTCTGGCCGGAATGGCAGAGCCGCGCTGTGCTGGGACTTATATAGGGACAAGGAGGCGGGGTCACATACTCATGTCACATGGTGACCTCGCCCCCCCTATGATGTCACAGTCCCGGAGGATGCTAGGTAAAATAGCGGAGGAGTCCGGCGAGAAGACCCCCCAAGACGGAAGAAGACCCCCGGAGCAGTGCAATAAAATATTTTTACATTTAAAAAGGCATAAGTTTAATATTTTACTTCATATTTTGCTTTATCTTTACAAAAATTACAAAAAATTCTGACAATGATTAGAAAAAACATTATCTCGAATTTTCAAAACCTACTTGGAGAAAGCATATATACAGACAGCTAATTTACACATATACATATTGGTTAGACACAAATATTGCTCCTAGGGAGTGATTTCTATCTGTGTGGGGGGTGGTTTAAAGTGGAGTTCCAGCCATTTCTGTGTTTATCAAAAGTCAGTAGCTACAAAAAGTGTAGCTGCTGACTTTTAATAAACACACACTCCTCTGTCCCACGGTCCATCAATGCGGCCGTCCAAAGCCTCGCTTGTCTCATACTCTTCTTCATGGTGCCGGCATTGCAAGTGTGGGAACACAGCTGGGTGCGCACTACGCATGTGCGAGTCACGTTGCATGTCCTGAATGGCCAGGCAATCTTCTGGGACCTGTGACATGTCCCAGAAGATTGCAGGGAGGGAGGGGAGAGTGGCGCCCCTAGTGGACGTGAGAGCTGGGTACATGTCAAAACTAGGTACCCGCTCCCCCCCCCCCAAAAAAACTGACATGCCAAATGTGGCATGTCAGGGGGTCAGGATTTCTTAAAGCGAAAGTTCCACTTTTGGGTGGAACTCCGTTTTAACTGGAGGAAGAGAGAGATCTGTGTTTCTGATTAGCAGGAACACAAGATCTCTCTCTTCCTCTCTGACAAAATGACGGACTGCCTTGGTTACATAGGCAGACAGCCGTTCTGCCTCTCCAGTGAACAATCGGCGGGTCCTGGCAGCCATCACGGCTGCCGGACCTGCTGATTGGCTCCTGCTGTGTCCAATCACAGCGGGTAGACATCCTCTCAATGTTAAAAAGAAAAATAGAGATATGGGATTTAATAGGTACATCATGAAAATAGTAATCAAATTAGATACTCTGATAAACAGACTAAATTATTGAAAAATACTTTTATTGAAAAAGTGGAAAAGTGAGATAAAAAAAATGAACAAACATGCACATATCAACAGTCATAGAGATATACACCTACTCATATAATACACAGAGATAATGCAGTATTCATTTGTATGTGATCACATTTTCAACAAGTTTCTACATGTTTCACCTGTAAAGGCTTCATCAGGAAGTGGTTGACATGATCACAAGAAGTTAAGAACATCAAAAGTAGATTTATTCATATATTGGACCTTGGATGTATGAAAAAGACATAAAAAACACAAAAGAACAAAATGAATTTAACATAATCAGAGAGATAATATACAACATTATATCAAAGTATCTGAAGACACCAAGTATGACCAAGAAAAAAAAAAAAGGGGACAACCCCCCACCCCTCCCAAAACCCCCCCCCCCCACACACTAGCACCCATACATTTAATAAACCCAACCCACCCCATAACTCCCCCTAAGAGCCCCCTTCAGCCCTCACATTGTTTGTGTGGGTTGGTCCCTGAGAATAATGTATAGGACCCTACCTCTCAAACCGGGTCCAAAAACAAATCTCCTCAGGGAGGTCTCATGGGATACTAACCCATGGAAAAAACAGCACTTAAAAAACGATGTCCTCCAGGACGAAGGGTAACCAGTAGGGAGGGATATATAAAAACTCAGTGATCTACAAGGACCATCACGGCCTCATGGACAGTGAATACCTATAATATACAGAAAAAGGAAAACAGGAAAAGCCTCATATTTCTGTCCCATCAGTTCATTTGTAATATACTATATAACAGAATAGAGTTAAGTGATTTATAGCAGAGAAAGAGACAAATCTCTCTTTTAAATCCGCCACTTACCACATAAATATCTCCTTGGTAATATGATTAAAGTGCTGGCTGGGAGCTTGTACGGATAGATTGTAAAAATGCCCGATATCCAAAATTTCCAAGAAAAACATATCGATGCCGAAAGTTAGTTAAATGGCTAATAGGGTTGGCATAGGATGATAAAATGCATTTAGCATTTATCATCCACATGCTAAGGATATAATGGGGAAGCACAGCTTACCTCTATTGTTGCACAAGTGCCAAAAAGGAATCCCATTCATTAAGAGGTCACAACAGAAATATATATGGAAAGGAGATACAAAAATGTATTCCTAAGATTTACCACCATATAGCCTTGTCCTAGTAATAATCAAAAAAAGGGGGAAAAGAAGGGGGGCATAGGCCCACCCCAAAACATATGCTTAGTTATATTGAGTAATTTAAAAAGAATCCTTGTTTTTTAATAAAATTCCAAAGAAAGAGAAAAGAAAAACCATGACTTTTACGTTACTACTCCATCTCTATTGTCTCCGAGCTCCCACGCAGCACAAATTGTGTGTGTGCTATTTATATCCCTCCCCATGGCGCCAAAATCGCAGGTGTGTGACGTCACGCCGCCTTTTGGCGCCAAGCGGACAAAGGGGGGAGGTTCTCAAGCCGCCGACTAAAATCCGGCACCGGAAATGGACTACCGGAAGTGCGGCACTGTGATACATGCTATGCGGACACCCTCTAAGCAACCAAGCCAGAGGACCCCCGCAGTCACATGACACAGGAATCTTGCAACAAAAGGCAAGCCACGGCTATTGTGGACCTCAGGATGGACACACAGCCGGAGCCCGACCAACACCAATATAAAATAAAGGGAAGTCAGGTTCCACTGTGCATCCTTGGGTGTCCATACGGATACCCTAGATCTAGCCCAGTGGTCGATCGATATGAAATGCTGAAAAAAAATAAAAATAAAATCAATTAATTTGTTATTCTCCCACTAACCCCTCCCTTACATGCAAAACACAAACCCACCCTCCAATATCCCCCCTATTGTTTCCGGTCATATCCCATGTGTCTTCAAACAGATTCATACATTTACATGTTTGTTATGAATTTGTTATATACAAACAAATAATGAGATAAAGAAATATATATAAAAATAACAATAACAATAAATAATACTAAATATATGCAGAGCATATATATGTATGTGTGTATCGGACCCAAATTCCCATCCCACAAATAGGGGGACCGAGACCCGACGGGACTCTGACCAAAGAACAAGGTGATAACGTGATAATTTAAAGAAAAAAGAAAAGCTTATTGGATGTTTGTAGGGCTTAATACTATGTGGCCGTAGATATGAACGAATATATTACAGCCATGGGACCATTTTCCGTTTATGTATAAGGGATACATGATCCCTAATGCGGCAAAATAGAAGTCTTTTTGTTTTGCCTATGTAAAAGGCTCCACATAAACACTTCATTAAATAAACTGAGCCAATCGATTGGCAATTTGTCCTGTGTTTTGGAAGCCAGGTCTCGTTATTTGAGCACCGGGCGTTCGCTCGCTCGGCGAGCCCAGAACTATTTGGGCCGTTCGCATCACATTCGTGTGATGCGAGCGGCCCCGCAATGCATTGCGGCCGGCGCAGTGCATTGCTGGCTGATGATTGGCCAAGCATGCACTGTGACCCCACATGCTTGGCCAATCACAGCGCCGGAAACTTGGAGAGCTATAATTGGCTACAGGCAGGACACCTGTAGCCAATTAAAGCTCAGGGGCTTTAGTACACGCCCCACCATTTATAAGGCTGCCACGCCGTCGGCGCCGGTCACATGAGTTCCGGCTTTAGGAGAGATCAGTCTGCTGATTCTGTGTCTTAGCTTGATTCATTGCTACAGAAAGATTTGCTCTTCTTTGCTAAACCATTGGCTATTTATTTGCTAAACCATTGCTACCTAAGTCATTGATCGATCATTGCTGCTGATTGCACAGTTAGTGTGTTATTAGCTGCTGCTGGGGATTAGTCTGGTGCGTGTTTTACTGTTAGTACAGTATTTCAGTAGTACCAACCGCCCTGCTGTTAGCATAGCATTGCACCCCAACAGCACCCATAGGACTTCTAGTGTGTTAGTGGCAGCAAACAGAGCTCCTATATTTTCTTCCCAGAAGCACCCATAGGACTTCAAGTGTGTTAGTGGCAGCAAACAGAGCTCCTATATTTTCTTCCCAGAAGCACCCACAGGACTTCTAGTGTGTTAGTGGCAGCAAACAGAGCTCCTATATTTTCTTCCCAGAAGCACCCATAGGACTTCTAGTGTGTTAGTGGCAGCAAACAGAGCTCCTATATTTTCTTCCCAGAAGCACCCATAGGACTTCTAGTGTGTTAGTGGCAGCAAACAGAGCTCCTATATTTTCTTCCCAGAAGCACCCACAGGACTTCTAGTGTGTTAGTGGCAGCAAACAGAGCTCCTATATTTTCTTCCCAGAAGCACCCATAGGACTTCTAGTGTGTTAGTGGCATCACACAGAGCTCCTATATTTTCTTCTCAGCAGCACCCACAGGACTTCTAGTGTGTTAGTGGCATCACACAGAGCTCCTATATTTTCTTCCCAGAAGCACCCACAGGACTTCTAGTGTGTTAGTGGCATCACACAGAGCTCCTATATTTTCTTCTCAGCAGCACCCACAGGACTTCTAGTGTGTTAGTGGCATCACACAGAGCTCCTATATTTTCTTCCCAGAAGCACCCATAGGACTTCTAGTGTGTTAGTGGCATCACACAGAGCTCCTATATTTTCTTCTCAGCAGCACCCACAGGACTTCTAGTGTGTTAGTGGCATAACACAGAGCTCCTATATTTTCTTCCCAGAAGCACCCATAGGACTTCTAGTGTGTTAGTGGCATCACACAGAGCTCCTATATTTTCTTCTCAGCAGCACCCACAGGACTTCTAGTGTGTTAGTGGCATCACACAGAGCTCCTATATTTTCTTCCCAGAAGCACCCATAGGACTTCTAGTGTGTTAGTGGCATCACACAGAGCTCCTATATTTTCTTCTCAGCAGCACCCACAGGACTTCTAGTGTGTTAGTGGCAGCAAACAGAGCTCCTATATTTTCTTCCCAGAAGCACCCATAGGACTTCTAGTGTGTTAGTGGCAGCAAACAGAGCTCCTATATTTTTGTCATGAAGATCCTGCCAGAAATCTAAACCCGGGCCGTCCCGGCCCTCAGATTCCATTGCGCATGCGCATGCGCGCCCGGGCGCGGGCACGTGCACAACCGCGCACAGGGAGACGGGCGCGCGCCCTAGTTAGCACCAGCCGGCCTATTTAAGCCTGACTTGTGCAGACGGTCTTTGCTGTCTGCTCTACAGCGTTGTGGTGTTGTAAAGTAACCTGATCCTGTTATACCTGTTCCTTTGACCCGGCTTGCCATAGACCATCCAGCTTTCTGCCTGTACCCGACCCCGGCTTCCTGTGACCATCCTCCTGCCTGATCCATTGTACCTCGCTCTTAGTTCTGAACTATTACCTGGCTTCTTTGATGAACTCTGGTTCCTTGCTAAGTCCCTATCCAGTCTGCAGTCTGACCCCTGTAACGAGCCTGATCACCTGTTGGCTTCCAGTCCATTCAGTGGTTCCGTTTCCTGTGTCCAGTTCCTGTCAGCTCTGCTATCCAAGCTTACCTGTGAACCTGTTTGCCAAGCCGTTGTCCAGTTCCTGTCAGCTCTGCTATCCAAGCTTACCTGTGAACCTGTTTGCCAAGCCGTTGTCCAGTTCCTGTCAGCTCTGCTATCCAAGCTTACCTGTGAACCTGTTTGCCAAGCCGTTGTCCAGTTCCTGTCAGCTCTGCTATCCAAGCTTACCTGTGAACCTGTTTGCCAAGCCGTTGTCCAATTCCTGTCAGCTCTGCTATCCAAGCTTACCTGTGAACCTGCTTGCCAAGCCGTTGTCCAGTTCCTGTCAGCCCTGCTATCCAGTTTACCTGTGAACCTGTTTGCCAAGCCGTTGTCCAGTTCCTGTCAGCTCTGCTATCCAAGCTTACCTGTGAACCTGCTTGCCAAGCCGTTGTCCAGTTCCTGTCAGCTCTGCTATCCAGTTTACCTGTGAACCTGCTTGCCAAGCCGTTGTCCAGTTCCTGTCAGCTCTGCTATCCAGTTTACCTGTGAACCTGCTTGCCAAGCCGTTGTCCAGTTCCTGTCAGCTCTGCTATCCAGTTTACCTGTGAGCCTGCTTTCCAGAGATCCTGCCAGCTCTGCTATCCAGTTTACCTGTGAGCCTGCTTTCCAGAGATCCTGCCAGCTCTGCTATCCAGTTTACCTGTGAGCCTGCTTTCCAGAGATCCTGCCAGCTCTGCTATCCAGTTTACCTGTGAGCCTGCTTTCCAGAGATCCTGCCAGCTCTGCTATCCAGTTTACCTGTGAGCCTGCTTTCCAGAGATCCTGCCAGCTCTGCTACCCAGTTTACCTGTGAGCCTGCTTTCCAGGGATCCTGCCAGCTCTGCTATCCAGTTTACCTGCGAGCCTGCTTTCCAGAGATCCTGCCAGCTCTGCTATCCAGTTTACCTGTGAGCCTGCTTTCCAGAGATCCTGCCAGCTCTGCTATCCAGTTTACCTGTGAGCCTACTTTCCAGAGATCCTGCCAGCTCTGCTATCCAGTTTACCTGTGAGCCTGCTTTCCAGAGATCCTGCCAGCTCTGCTATCCAGTTTACCTGTGAGCCTGCTTTCCAGAGATCCTGCCAGCTCTGCTACCCAGTTTACCTGTGAGCCTGCTTTCCAGGGATCCTGCCAGCTCTGCTATCCAGTTTACCTGTGAGCCTGCTTTCCAGAGATCCCGCCAGCTCTGCTATCCAGTTTACCTGTGAGCCTGCTTTCCAGAGATCCTGCCAGCTCTGCTATCCAGTTTACCTGTGAGCCTACTTTCCAGAGATCCTGCCAGCTCTGCTATCCAGTTTACCTGTGAGCCTGCTTTCCAAAGACCCCGCCAGCTCAGCTAACCTGTTACCTTCCCACCGGTCTGTTGATCCTGCCAGGCACCCGTGCTCCTCCTCACTCCTGGCTCTCCTGTTCCCACACCAGGGGACCAGGAGTGGGAGACGCAAGGGAGGCCTCTCCCTGCAATCTCGGGCTCGCACCACCAGGTACGTGACAATTTTCTTCCCAGAAGCACCCACAGGACTTCTAGTGTGTTAGTGGCATCACACAGAGCTCCTATATTTTCTTCCCAGAAGCACCCACAGGACTTCTAGTGTGTTAGTGGCATCACACAGAGCTCCTATATTTTCTTCTCAGCAGCACCCACAGGACTTCTAGTGTGTTAGTGGCATCAAACAGAGCTCCTATATTTTCTTCCCAGAAGCACCCATAGGACTTCTAGTGTGTTAGTGGCAGCAAACAGAGCTCCTATATTTTCTTCTCAGCAGCACCCACAGGACTTCTAGTGTGTTAGTGGCATCACACAGAGCTCCTATATTTTCTTCTCAGCAGCACCCACAGGACTTCTAGTGTGTTAGTGGCATCACACAGAGCTCCTATATTTTCTTCCCAGAAGCACCCATAGGACTTCTAGTGTGTTAGTGGCATCACACAGAGCTCCTATATTTTCTTCTCAGCAGCACCCACAGGACTTCTAGTGTGTTAGTGGCATCACACAGAGCTCCTATATTTTCTTCACAGAAGCACCCATAGGACTTCTAGTGTGTTAGTGGCATCACACAGAGCTCCTATATTTTCTTCTCAGCAGCACCCACAGGACTTCTAGTGTGTTAGTGGCATCACACAGAGCTCCTATATTTTCTTCCCAGAAGCACCCATAGGACTTCTAGTGTGTTAGTGGCATCACACAGAGCTCCTATATTTTCTTCTCAGCAGCATCCACAGGACTTCTAGTGTGTTAGTGGCATCACACAGAGCTCCTATATATTCTTCCCAGAAGCACCCACAGGACTTCTAGTGTGTTAGTGGCATCACACAGAGCTCCTATATTTTCTTCTCAGCAGCACCCACAGGACTTCTAGTGTGTTAGTGGCATCACACAGAGCTCCTATATTTTCTTCTCAGCAGCACCCACAGGACTTCTAGTGTGTTAGTGGCATCACACAGAGCTCCTATATTTTCTTCCCAGAAGCACCCATAGGACTTCTAGTGTGTTAGTGGCATCACACAGAGCTCCTATATTTTCTTCCCAGAAGCACCCATAGGACTTCTAGTGTGTTAGTGGCATCACACAGAGCTCCTATATTTTCTTCTCAGCAGCACCCACAGGACTTCTAGTGTGTTAGTGGCATCACACAGAGCTCCTATATTTTCTTCTCAGCAGCACCCACAGGACTTCTAGTGTGTTAGTGGCATCACACAGAGCTCCTATATTTTCTTCCCAGAAGCACCCATAGGACTTCTAGTGTGTTAGTGGCATCACACAGAGCTCCTATATTTTCTTCTCAGCAGCACCCACAGGACTTCTAGTGTGTTAGTGGCATCACACAGAGCTCCTATATTTTCTTCCTAGAAGCACCCATAGGACTTCTAGTGTGTTAGTGGCATCACACAGAGCTTCTATATTTTCTTCTCAGCAGCACCCATTTTTTATACTATATACACTACCGACTACAATGGCTGGAAGACCGCCAAGGAGAGGCAGAGCGTGCCGAGGCAAGAACACAGGGCAGGCAGGCTCTGTTTCTAGAGACAACAGTGCTGGCCGTGGACGTGGTCGTGCATCGTCATCAGCACGTGGCCATGGGACACGCTTGTCTTTGTTTTCGGCAGCTGGACATGTGGAGCCGCATCATGCTGAAGGCTTGGTAGAATGGATGACCAAGCCCTCCTCATCCTCCTCATCCTCTCTCACCCAGGCTCAGGGTACTGGCAGAGCACCTGCCAACGCGTACTCAATGGCATCATCAGCCACCCCTTCCCTAGACCCACCATGTCCTCCTGAGGAGTCCCCCGAACTCTTTGAGCACAGTGTTGGGTACATGCTCCAGGAGGATGCCCAACGATTCGAAGGCTCGGATGATGATACCCAGCTTGAGGAAGTCAGTAGTGTGCGCGCAGAGAGAGGGGATGCTGAAGGACAGCAATCTGGCAGTACTGTTCCACCAGCTGCAGCTTACTGCCAGGTTTGCTCTAGTGGTGAAGAGGGAGGGGATGATGAGGTCACTGACTCCACGTGGGTGCCTGAAGGGAGAGAGGAGGAGGAGGAGGAGGATGCAGCGTCACATGTCCAACGAGTCAGGATGCCCCCTGGAGGCCAGCTAGAGGCCAGCACAGCAACTGTACCACACCGCAGAGCTCCGCCTGTGCAGGTCGCTGCCTCTGCACGTTATCAGAAAAGTTCTTTGGTGTGGGCCTTTTTTGAGACGAGTGCATCAGATCGCACCACTGCTATTGCAATATTTGTCTCAAGCGTATCTCGCGTGGCCAAAACATCAGCCGCTTGGGCACCACAAGCATGAGCAGACATATGTCGACCTGCCATGCAGCTCGTTGGCAAGCACACATAAAAGACCCACACCAAAGAACAAAGCGGACCTCTCCTTGCTCCTCATCAGCTGGGATCTCCATCCCCACTATATCTCCAGTCCTCTCTGAAAGCTGCTCTGAGAGGACTGAAGGTGTAGAATTAGGTGTGTCACAACCAAGTACTTGCAGTACACCGACGTCCGATTATAGCAGTCAAATTTCCCTGCCCCAGCTGCTGGACCGTCGAAAGAAGTATACTCCCAGCCATCCACATGCCCAGCGGTTGAATGCTAGCTTGGCTAAATTGCTAGCACTTCAACTGCTGCCTTTTCAGTTGGTAGACTCGGCCCCCTTCCGTGAGTTTGTTCAATGTGCGGTTCCTTAGTGGCAGGTTCCCAAACGCCACTTTTTCTCACGGAAGGCGATTCCGTCTCTCTACCGGCATGTGGAAGGCAATGTCCATGCCTCGCTGGACAGGGCGGTCAGCGGTAAGGTGCATATTATTATATCACACTATTGGCAGCTGGGAGGGATGCAGGACAAGGTGCAGTAGTGTTGGAGGTTGTTCCGCCACCACGCCTCCAAAATGCTACAACTGGTTGTGACACACCTCTCTCCTCCACCCCCTCCTCTTCTTCTTCCTCCAGTGCTCTGTCCTCGGAACCAGCGGTGCTCCGTAGGCGTACAAGGGGCTACGCGAGTACGCAGGCAAAAAGATGCCATGCCGTGCTTGCGCTGGTGTGTTTGGGGGACAGGAGCCACACTGGGCCAGAGGTTCTGGCAGCTCTGCAGGGGCAGGCCGAGAGGTGGTTGACGCCACGCCAGCTTAAGCCAGGAATGGTCGTTTCTGACAACTGCACCAACCTCCTCTCCGCCCTGCGACAGGGGCAGCTCACCCATGTGCCCTGTATGGCTCACGTCCTCAACCTGGTGGTGCAGCGGTTCTTGGGCAGGTTCCCAGGCTTACAGGATGTCCTGAGGCAGGCCAGGAATGTCTGTGTGCATTTCCGCCGATCTTATAATGCCAGTGCTCGGCTGACTGAGCTGCAAAAGGAGCTGAACCTGCCCAAGAACCGCCTAATATGTGACATGCCCACCAGGTGGAACTCAACGTTGGCCATGCTGCAGCGACTGCACACGCAGCAGAGGGCCATCAATGAATACCTTTGCGACTACGGCACCAGGACAGGGTCAGGGGAGCTTGGCTTTTTTTCCCCACGCCAGTGGAGCATGATCAGGGATGCATGCACTGTCCTCTCACCATTTGAGGAGGCCACGAGGATGGTGAGCAGTGACAGTGCATGCATCAGTGACACTGTACCTCTTGTCCACCTGTTGGAGCATACGCTGCGTGGGATAATGGACAGGGCACTTGAGGCAGAACAGAGGCAGGAAGAGGAGGACTTCCTTGCCTCTCAAGGCCCCCTTTATCCAGACAGTGTTCCTTCTGTCCCACCCATCACACAGGAAGAGGATGAGGAGGAGGAGGAGGAGGAGGAGGATTGTGTGAGCATGGAGGTGGAGCCTGGCACTCAGCATCAGCAGCAGCAGTCTTTTAGGGATGATGTACAGTCCCAACAAACCAGTGGACTTGTACGTGGCTGGGAGGAGGTGGCTGGCGATCATGTCATCCTCAGTGACCCAGAAGACTCCGGACCGAATGCCTCAGCTAACCTACGCTGCATGGCCTCCCTGATCCTGCAAAGCCTGCGGAAGGATCCTCGTGTTCTTCGGATCAAGGAGAGGGACCATTACTGGCTGGCCACTCTCCTTGATCCACGGTACAAGGGTAAGGTTGCGGACCTTATCTTGCCGTCGCAGAGGGAGCAGAGGATGAGACATCTCAGGGAGGCCTTGCAGAAAGGTCTGTGCAACGCGTTCCCAGAAACTGGGAGGTTACAAACTCCTGGTCCTGGACGACGAGTTGCTGAGGCTTCGGTCAGTAGCAGAAGGAGCGGTGGGGAAGGTGGACGTCTGACCGATGCGTTCAAACAATTTTTTAGTCCGCAGCCCCAAGGTATGATCGGTTCCAGCAACCATCGCCAGCGTCTGATATACATGGTGCAGGAATACCTAGGGGCAAGGTCAGACTTGGACACCTTTCCCACCGAAAATCCTCTGGCTTACTGGGTCCTGAGGATGGATCACTGGCCAGAGCTTGCACAGTATGCAATTGAGCTACTGGCCTGTCCTGCATCCAGCGTTCTTTCCGAACGCACATTCAGTGCTGCTGGAGGATTTGTCACCGATCATAGGGTGTGCCTGTCCACCGACTCGGTTGATCGACTGACCTTCATAAAAATGAATCAGTCTTGGATCACCACCAGCTACCAGGCACCTGAAGTGGATATAACGGAATAATTTATAATGTCACATACCTTCAAGACTGCCTATGCTGATGCTGAGTGACTGTCCTGTTATGTTCACTGACTATCCTCTTCCTCCTCCTCAATGATCCATGCCACCACACCAGTGCCTAAGGCACAATTTTTCAGCCCCTGTATAACAGGGGCGTGTACTTACAATTTTTTTTAAAAAATGCTTCGCAACAGGTGTGACTGCTGTGCTCCAAGTACAGTATCTGTGAGGGGTTGCAGTCTTGTGGCACCAGCACCAGTGCCAAGGCACAATTTTTCAGCCCCTGTTGGGGCGTGTAATTACAATTTTTTTAGGCAATGCTTTGCAACAGGTCTCATTGCTGTGCTCAGAGTACAGTATCTGTGAGGGGTTGCAGTGTTGTGGCACCAGCACCAGTGCCTAAGGCACAATTTTTCAGCCCCTGTATAACAGGGGCGTGTAATTACAATTTTTTAAAAAGATGCTTCGCAACAGGTGTGACTGCTGTGCTCCAAGTACAGTATCTGTGAGGGGTTGCAGTCTTGTGGCACCAGCACCAGTGCCTAAGGCACAATTTTTCAGCCCCTGTATAACAGGGGCGTGTAATTACAATTTTTTAAAAAGATGCTACGCAACAGGTGTGACTGCTGTGCTCCAAGTACAGTATCTGTGAGGGGTTGCAGTGTTGTGGCACCAGTGCCTAAGGCACAATTTTTCAGCCCCTGTTGGGGCGTGTAATTAAAATTTTTAGGCAATGCTTTGCAACAGGTCTCATTGCTGTGCTAAGAGTACAGTATCTGTGAGGGGTTGCAGTGTTGTGGCACCAGCACCAATGCCTAAGGCACAATTTTTGGCGTGTAATTACAAATCTTGATCTAATAGTTCACAGCAGGGCCCATTCCTGCGCCCACCAAGAGTAACTATGAGGGCCTACAGTCTTGTGGCAACACCGTCCACCACCACCACCGCCAAAGGCCCAATTTTTCTGCCCTGTTCAACAGGTGCATGCAATTACAAATCTTGATCTAATAACTCACAGCAGGGCCCATTCCTGCACCCACCAAGAGTAACTGTGAGGGCTTACAGTCTTGTGGCAACACCGTCCACCACCACCACCACCACCAAAGGCCCAATTTTTCTGCCCGGTTCAACAGGTGCATGCAAGTACAAATCTTGATCTATTAACTCACAGCAGGGCCCATTCCTGTGCCCACCAGTCTTGTGGCTACACCAACATCTAATAGGGCAAATTTCTGCAGAGTATATACGGCAGGCCCCTACTTTCAAACATCCAACTTACAAACGACTCCTACTTGCAAACGGAAAGAGAAAACAGGAAGTGAGAGGAAATCTACCCCTAGGAAGGGAAATTCTATCCTGTTAGATTTAATTTGGGAAAAAGGTATCTCCTCTCTACTGATGCTTTATCACCAATCCTTGTTTCAATTAAAACCCCACTTTTCCAAAAACATTTGTCATTGGGACGGAAAGTGAGGTGACATGTTCTGAACAGATGTGCAAAGACAGCAAATGTTACAGGGGTGATAACCCCTCCCTATGTTCTCCAAAAAGCTTAAAAATAGATTTTTTTGGGATGGAGCTACACTTCATAATGTACCTGTTCAGATTCTACTTAAGAACAAACCTACAGTCCGTGTCTTGTTTGCACCACCTATATACTGCTGTTCAGAGTATATAGGGTTGAAGGTATAGGGTTTTATTTTGGGTGCGGGGTCCCCCTTAATATCCATACAAGACCCAAAGGGGCTGGGGTGGGGGGGGGGGGGGTGATGGGGTAGCCATGCCATTTTTCTCAAGGATTTTCAGCCATATGGCGGCCAGGACAAGACATGACATTAAAGCCGCAAGTGGTTTTAAATGGCTTCTTTTTTTCCTTTACAAATGTCATTTTGTGCAAGGACAGTTCTAAACACGGGAAACACATGCCACTTCACAGGCATACTTTAGACACCCCCCAGGTACCATATTTAAAGGAAAATTTCACTTTTTTTTCCACTTTATGCATCATTAAAATGACTGCTCCCGAAAAAACGTTAGTTTTTTAAAGTTCTTTTGGCATTGATATATGTCCCCTGGGGCAGGACCCGGGTCCCCAAACCTGTTTTATGACATTAACATGCATATTGGCCATTGTAATTAGCAATTTTGATTTCGAACGTTCGCGTCCATTATAACGAATAGGGTTCGAAAATTCGCGCAAACTTTCGGTCCGTTCGAAGGTTCTGGTGCGAACCGAACCCGGGGGTGTTCGGCTCATCCCTATTTTTATAGAGAAGTGTTGTTCTGTCCTGATGCTTCACTCTATTGAAGGCTTTCTTCAAACAAGTTCTGCTATATCCTCTAACCAAAAGACGGTCCCGTAATTGGTTAGCTTCTCTTTGAAAATCACTGTCATCGGTGCAGTTTTGTTTTAACCTCAAAAACTGGCTATACGGAATACTTCTGATAAGCTGTTGAGGATGCGAACTGTTAGCATGCAATAAACTGTTGCCTGCCGAAGGTTTCCTGTATAAAGTTGAGCTGAGTGTGCCTTGGTCATTAATAAAAATTTCTACATCCAGAAAGGTAATTCTTGACTGATCCATAGTGTGGGTAAACCTAAGATTATAGGTATTAACTTGTAGACTCTCCAAAAACTTCTCTAGGTCAATCGATGATCCTGCCCAAATCATGAAAACGTTGTCTATATATCTATGCCATGATACAATTTGGCCAACATATAAAGAGGAGGTTTCGTCTGAAAACAAATAACGCTCCCACCCCCCCCAGGTACAGGTTCGCATATGAGGGCGCACATTTGGCCCCCATAGAGACACCTTGTACCTGGAGGTAGTGGGAGCCCCTAAAAATAAAGACATTATGTGTCAACACGAACTCCAAAAGTTCCACAATGAAGTCATTATATTTCCTGGAATCCAGTTCCCGCTCATTGAGAAAGCCATGAATGACTTCCACCCCTCGGGTGTGTGGTATGGAGTTATAAAGGGCTTCTATATCTATGGCTACTAGCCAACAATTGGGGGGGACTTCCAGTCCATCCAAGGTTTTCAGCAACTCGATTGTATCTTTAACGTATGAAAAGAGACCTTTCACGTGTGGATTTAAGTACTCATCTATTAGTTGACTAGCTCTTTCTGTTAAGGAACCGAAACCTGATATGATGGGTCGACCAGGAGGGTTCGTTAGATTCTTGTGCACCTTTGGAAGTGCGTAAAATGTTGGGGTCCTAAAGTCGGTAATGTCCAGATATTTATATGTGTTCTGGTCAATGGTGCCTATATGATAGGCTTTAGCTATAATAGCTTGATATAGTCTCATGTAGTAATTAACGTGAGACTAAGGAATTGCTTTATACCATTTATCATTGCAAATGATGTCTAGACACATTTTTTCATATAAACTTGTGTCCATTATGACAAGGTTTCCACCCTTGTCCGAAGGTTTTATGATGATATCTTTATTCAGATGCAACTTGTGTAGGGCCCTCTTCCAATCTTCAGAGAGATTGGATGGAGGCCCTGTGGACCAATTGTTTTTTTCAATTTCTTTTGATACCTGAATCACGAATGCCCATATATTAGAATTTCCTTCTAACACTGGAAATGAGCGTGAGTTTGGTTTATACGATTTCGGTTGATCGCGAATTGGGATAGATGGAAGGGTCCATGGTGGAGGAACCGATGGAGTAAGTATGACTGTCTTTGTTGCAGCAGTCTTTATGTCCATGGGTTGAAAAGCCCATCCAGCTTCTTCGGGTTACTTTCGTCCCACAGGTCCATCAGGTCCTGTAGGGCACGTAAGTCCTCAAATGTAACGTTTGGCAACACTGAGTTTTGTGTGCCTTGGTTAATGCTCATCGTAGCATCCTTATCGTATAATACTTTATACATGAGTCTTCTTGCAAATAATTGCAAATCTTTTATTAACTCGAATTGTTTTTTTTTTTTTTTATATTCTTTATTTTCGTAATTTTCCTTATACACATGATTCATCAATTTTATAATCAAATATTAGACAAATACATCTATTCAAATTACATTTTTCACCAAACCCCGCCCCACCCCCCTCCCCGTCTAAAGGAAAAAAAAAAAAAAAAAAAAAGCCTACCCCGTCTCGCTCACCCCCCCCCCCCCCCGTTCCCCACAGTATTTTCTTCCATTATCCTAAGATATTGTTCTGTTTCCCTAAACTGAATCCATTGTTGCCATGTCCTCTGATATTTTCTTTCTAAATTCTCTAGGGTAAATAGTGACTGTTCTATTATTCTTGTCCTCTCCACCCTCACTACCCAATCTTTCATTGAGGGTATCTCCTGGGATTTCCAGTAGCAAGGAATTAAGGCTTTGGCTGCGTTTAATAGATAAGGGATAAGGTTTCTAGCATTCCGTCCCTCTCCCCTCTCTGTATCGTGAAATAAACAAACCCAAGGAAGTTTCTTCACCCTAACTCGTGTTATATTAAAAATTATTTCTATTATTTGCTCCCAATATTTTTTTATTTTCGGGCAGTGCCACCACAGGTGTGAGAAGGACCCCACTGCATCGCACCCTCGCCAACAGTTTGGAGAATTATCTCCATTGTAAGCGTTCGCTCCTTGAGGAGTTACATACCACCTAGCAAGAAGTTTATAGGACATTTCTACTGACTGTATGTCTTTTGCTGTTGAAAAAACACGTCCTAAGATCTTGTTCTTCTGGTCCTCGCTATTTAATGGGCCAATCTCACTTTCCCATTTCCCTAAATACGGGGGGTATTGGTCCTCCACCGCTCGCAACAAGATTTTATACGTCTTTGAAATTCTTTTTTCGCGGTTATTGGGGGATTCTATTAATTTTTCTAAGGGTCTAATATCTCTCTTACCGCGTAGGGGTTTGGGGAGTGTCTGTGTAAAGTGTTGTATTTGAGTGTAGCGCCACTTATCTAGTGCTCTGTGTCCCCACTTCATAATAATCTCATTATAAGTGCTGATTCTATTCCCTTCCATTACATCTATCAATCTCAAATTCTTTTTATTAGACCATCTACTAAAATATATAAACTCGTCCTTACCTGGGGGAAAAAAATGTGTATCTAATAGTGGAATTAGTGGGGAATTATAATCCCAATTGTGCCTTTTGTGTACTGCATCCCAAATTTTTAGTGAGTGCTTTGTGAGAGCGGATGTATTTGGTGCGAGGTGTCTATAGTGCGGGGGTATCCATGTAATTTCTCCTATTCTTGTTCTGCTTAACTTTCTTTCTAGTTCCACCCAACCTTTCCCCTCATCATTATGACTCCAATCTATTATTCTAGAGATTGCGACAGCTTCATAATACTTTTTGAAATCCGGGGCGGCCAACCCCCCTCTTCCTTTTTCTCTTACTAGTGTGTCGAATGCGATGCGCGCCCGTTTACCCGCCCAGATAAATTTTGTTATTATTGACTTTATTTTCTTCAAGTATGACTGAGGGAGAGAGATTGGGATCATTTGGCAGGTATAAATGAATGTGGGAAGAATGAACATTTTGACCGCGTTTATCTTTCCAATCCAAGATAGGGCTTTATATTGCATTCCTCTAAGTTGCTTTTTAATTTTATTAATCAATGGAATGTAATTATGATTAAAAAGGTTATCTACTTGGGGCGTTAATTTTATTCCCAGATAGTTAAGTTAATTTTTACACCATTTAAATTGAAATCTGGATTGTAGGGCACTCTGTTCTTGGGTTGATAAGGTTAAGTTTAATATCTCGGATTTAGACATATTCACTTTGAAGTTCGACAGTTTACTGTATTGTTTTAATTCTTTCATGGCCATTGGGATTGATATTCTGGGATTGGAAATATAGAGCAACAAGTCGTCCGCAAATGCCGATACCTTGTACTCCTCATTGCCCACTCGGATTCCCTGGATATCGGGATTTTTACGCATCGCTGACAATAAGGGTTCTAGGGTAATTATAAACAAAAGAGGAGAAAGTGGGCAACCCTGTCTTGTCCCATTAAACAAGCCGAGGGGAGAAGACAGGGTCCCATTGACTCTTATTCTTGTTGTCGGATGCTGATAAAGGGCCTCGATCCATTTCATCATCCTATCACACAGTCCCATATAGCTCAATGTTTCGAACAGGAATACCCAGTTGACCCGGTCAAAGGCCTTTTCGGCATCAATTGACATAAGGACTGCAGGCGCGCCCCTCCTAACGGCTTCTTGGATCAGCATTATTGATTTCAGAGAATTATCTCTACCTTTCCTCCCCTGTACAAACCCAGCTTGATCAATATGGGTCCATTCTGGCAGATATGACTTCAATCTCTCGGCAATTATTTTTGCAAATAGCTTTATGTCCGAGTTTAGTAAGGAGATTGGCCTGTAGCTTTCCACTGCCAACGGGTCTTTCCCCTCCTTCAAAATCAAAGTAATATGTGCCAGAAGTGTCTCGTCTCTAAATTTCTCACTTATCCCTATTGCATTAAAGTATTTGCATAGTCTTGGTACTAACTGCTTGGAAAACTTTTTATAGTATGCAATAGAGAATCCGTCAGGACCCGGACTACCTCCTGGGGCTGTATTAACTATAGCTCTTTCTACTTCTTCTTCCGATATAGGTGCGCCAAGTGCCTCCATTTCCTCCGTTTTGCCCTTTGGAAAGTCCATATTCCGAAGGTACTCCCTGATTTCGTCCCGCCGCTTTCCTTCATTTTCTTTTTGTTCAATATTATATAAGGTACTATAATATTTATGAAATGTGCTCGCTATTTCAGGAGATGATATCCGGGTCTCGCCATTCGTGTCTCTAATCCTCTCTATAAACGTCCTATTCTTTTTTTCCTTAACCCTATTAGCCAGCCATTTACCTCCTCTATTCCCCCACTGATATCTTTCCCTCTTTAAAATGTGTATTGCGGCTATCCTCTCTTGCTCTACATATTCTGCTAGTTCTCTTTTTTTGGTTATCAGCTCTTGTTTTTCCAGCATTCCTTTGGGTCTTGTTTTCTGCTCTAGTTCTTGTATGTCCTTGTATAGCTCCCTTTTCCTTTTTTCCCTTGTTTTTTTTTTACCTGCTCCAATACCTATTAAGCTACCCCTTATCACTGCTTTATGGGTTTCCCAGATTATTGAGGCTGGAACCTCTGGTGTCTCGTTTAAGGTGAAGAAAGTTTCTAATTCCTGTTCTATCTTAATGATTGTCTCTCGGTCTTGCAGTAATGTGACATTGAGTTTCCAGCTTGTTCCAGGTCCACGGTCCCCTTTTATGTCCAGTTGGATTTTCATTGGAGCATGGTCTGATAGGGTCATTGTTTTTATTTCTGCATTCCTGAGTATCGGGACCAGCTGATGTTCTATAAAGATGTAATCTATCCTGGAGAAGGAACCGTGGACCTGGGAGAAACAGGTGTAATCTCTGTCTTTTAAATGTAATATTCTCCAAGTATCTTGTAACTGCCAATCTCCCAATGCTTTAATAACTTTTTTCTTCCTTTGTTCTGTAGCTTGAGACCTACCCAATGAAGTGTCCAATTTTGGATCTATGCTCCAATTGAGGTCTCCTGCTAAAATAAGTTTGCCTTCTTTAAACCCCTCCAGTCTACTTAATACTCTTCTAAGGAATTTGTCCGGGTTTTTATTTGGTGCATAGACATTCACTATTGTACATTTCATATTATATAGCATACCTTTTATGAATAAATATCTTCCCTCCGGATCCACAAGACGCTCCTCTAGCTTAAACTTTACTAACCTACTAAGGCCAATTGCTATACCTCTCGAATAAGGCGATGGAGAGTCTGCATAATACCATAGTGGAAAATGGAACGAATTTAGTCTAATTCCTGAAGTGTGCGTTATATGCGTCTCCTGCAGGCATACAACGCCTGCTTCCAGGAAGAGTAGTTCGTCAGTTACTCTATGCCTTTTTTTTTTGTATTTAACCCTCTTACATTGTATGTAATAAAATTTATCCCCACCATATTGGGTTTTTAGGGAGGCAGTCTATAGACGCGTCTTGTGGAGCCGGGATCAATTTCCGTACTGTGGTGGCGGAGGGTGAGCGAGACCCCAAACAAAAAAAAAAAGGAAAAGAAAAACTCCCATACGTAACCCCCCCTCCCCCTCCCCCCCCTCCCCTCCCCCTCCCCCTCCCCTTCTGAAACGATACACCCTGATAGGTTGGACAGAACCCCCCATAGTCGTTTGATGTATGGACCAGGCTAATTCCTTCACGGTATCGCCTGTATTCCATATTCTCCCTGAGGCTCATTTCCGCAGCTATGTAGCTCCTCCCAACCACCTCCGCGCTCCCCCCTACCCCACCTCCCCCACCCCACTCCCCCCCGCCCTCCATATTTCACTTTTGAGTAGCCATTTTATTGCTTAATTACCACCAATTCTATCTATTTTCAAAGTCTCTGTAACTTCTCTGTCTAGAAAAGGGTTGAATAGTTGCTGCGCTATACTTCTCAGTTCCGTGTTGCCATATAACTCAGGGAGACCTTTTATTATATATATTTATCTGCTCTGATATTTCTACTAGCTTTTGGTCATAGGCCCCCAACCTGTCCTCCACCTCTTCTACTCTCCCTAGAACTAATCCAATATCTCCCCTTAGGGCTGCAATTTCCCCTTTCAGGGATGTTTCCAAATTTGAGAACATCTCTGAGAGCATCTCTCTTATTTGTGGCATCCCCTCTTGGGATGTGGGTTGCATGGTTCTTCCTATCTCAGTGTCTCCTCCCACCGCTCCCCCTTCCATCCTAGTGCTCTGTGTTTCCTCGTGTCCTAGAGTATTATTTAGTGGGATTCTGTCATCTACCTTTGGTCCTGTTGTCTTTACCCCATTTACTTTCCCTCCTTTACTATCCTCCGGGCCTTTCTGTCTGTTTAAACCTGATCGTAAGGGTACTCCTCCTTGGCTCAATCTAAGGCCCCCTTGTCCTTCCTCTGCTGTGCTAGTATTGGTGGCCATGTATCTCTGGATGCCTCCCGGGCTTTGAGTTGGAGGGATGGGTTTAGCAGTCTTGCTTGTTTTGCCCCTCATATTTATTACAGTCTTTATTTCTGTTTAGGGTGGTCTAGCTATCGATTACGGGATCTTTTAGTCTCCCTTCTATTCCCAGTTCTACCACCCCTTTCTTAATTAAGTTATTTTACCTAGAGGGGGATGGGGTATATATATTGTATATTATATATTATATTATAAATTATATTTTATACATATATCTATAGTGTGATTTCCCGCTATAGCTACTCTCCTAACCCTTTCCCGCCCCTAGATACCCCAGTCCTCCTTTAAGAGTTTTCACCCTCAAATCAAATACAATACAATACAAATACCATACATTTACCCCCACCTTCACCCACACACAAAATGAGTCTGTACTGTATTTATAAAAAAGTTTGACCAGAGGGCTTGGAGTGTCTCTTAATGTCTCTTGCTCCTTCTTTCAAGGGGGGTGAGAGATGAAATTGGGGGGGCAAGGGAGAAAAAAAAAAAAGGAAGGAAGGAAAAAAAAAAAAAAAAAAAAGAAGAAAAAGAGAAGGACAAAGGGATGTACAAGGATCCAAGCGAAGGGGAGGGCGAAGCACAGTCCCAAGTAGGGCATCCACCCCGTATCGCTGTACACGTTCTCCTAATTCTAGGGTGGGGGGTCCCCTGGGGGTCCGTTCCAGGGCCCTGCAAAAGCACGTGCTTGGTTGCCCCAAGGGGTACCCCTCTCAAGCGTCTGTCCGCAGTATGTTACTCTCGATGGTCCCGGACGTGATGAGCCTTGATGATTTGGGGTTACAGGAGTTTTAGCGGGCTGAGGTAGTGTCCCAGACCCCGGTGGGGTTATCTCTTATCTCTTTCACCTTCTGGCGACCTAAACCTCTGGCCTCCGCATCTCCAGGGCTGTCTCCACATAGGGCTACTTCTCTGGTCACTATCGTTGTAGGGGGGAATCCCAGTCCGTTGAGTGTGGGGTACAGGATATATATAGTAAGTTCACCTCCTGGAGCACTAGTCTCTTCCTGACCCCGGGAAAAAAAAAAAGAAAGAAAAAAAAAAAAAAGGTTGGTGTAGAAGTCAGGTGGAGACCCTCAATAGGTTAATCCTGGTTTAAATATTATGTTGGCCCTCTTCCTCCCCCTTTTATTTTTGGGGGGCAGAGGTATCTTCCTTATGACTTATTGTACGTCTCACCTAGAGCCGTTCCCATGCACGGGGGTTTATAATATATCAACTGATTAGGGGGGAGGTAGAAAGACCCCTACCACATCCATGGAGCCTTTACAAAGATGCCAAATATTAGCTTTACTAAATCTGTCATATGTCCACAGTGTTCAGGGTTTTAACTGTCAGGAAGGTTTATGGAGCAAAATATTCGTCAGGTGTGGTGACACCATCTATGCGTGTTCATGTCCACTGGGGAGCTTCTCTCCAGTATGAGAATACGATGGGACAAATTATAGTTGGCCCGAGGGCCACTCACCGCTCCTGGCGTGGAGTGCTGGATCAAAGTTCAGTCCTTCCTGCAGATGCTTCACACCTCTCCTTGTATATATTGGGGAGGGGGCGCCGGTTTCTCTGGGGTGGAGGGGAATGGGCAGTCACCCGCCCGTCACTCCTTTCCTCCCCATTAACTGGCATCTCTGCAGCAGGGACAGTGGACATCAGACCGCCCACAGCAGTCATGGCAACGGCCAGACGAGTGGTGACAGGTTTGCTGCTTTTACTTGTTTTACTTTCTTGGTCAGTGTTTCTATCGCAGCCAGCGTTCTGTCCAGCATTTCTGTCATAGTGTTTCTGCCCGGCGTTCCTGTCATAGCGTTTCTGCCCAGCATTTCTGTCATAGCTTTTTCTGCCCGGCGTTTCTGTCATAGCTTTTCTGCCCGGCGTTTCTGTCATAGCGTTTCTTCCCGGCGTTTCTGCCCGGCGTTACTGTCATAGAGTTTCTGCCCAGTATTTCTGTCATAGCGTTTCTGCCCGCCATTCCTGTCATAGCGTTCTGCCCTGGCATTCCTGTCTTAGCGTTCTGCCCCGGCATTCCTGTCTTAGCGTTCTGCCCCGGCATTCCTGTCTTAGCGTTCTGCCCCTGCATTCCTGTCTTAGCGTTCTGCCTCGGCATTCCTGTATTAGCGTTCTGCCCCGGCATTCCTGTCTTAGCGTTCTGCCCGGCATTTCTGTCTTAGCGTTCTGCCCCAGCATTTTCTATCATTTGCGTCATGCCCCAGCATTCATGTCATTGCGTCATGCCCCGGCATTTGGCCTCGGCGTACAGTCTCTGCCCCAGCATTTCTGTCTCAGTGTTCTGCCCAGCATTTCTGTCTCAGCGTTCAGTCTCAGCATTTCTGTCATAGCGTTTCTGCCCCAGGATTTCTGTCATGGCTTGCTGCCTCAGCGTTTGTGCCCCAGGATTTCTGTCATTGGATTTCTGCCCCAGGATTTTTCTGTCATTTGCGTCATGCCCCAGCATTCATGTCTTTGCGTCATGCCCCAGCATTTGGTCTCGGCGTACAGTCTACGCGTTTTGTCTTAGCATTCCTGCCCCAGCATTTCTGTCTCAGTGTTCTGCCAGAATTTCTTCCCCAGGATTTCTGTCATGGCTTTGCTGCCTCAGCGTTTCTGCCCCAGGATTTCTGTCATTGCATTTCTGCCTCAGCGTTCAGTCTCAGCGTGTTTCTGTCATTTGCGTTTCTGCCCGGGTTTTTCTGTCATGGCTTTTCTGTCATGGCTTTTCTGCCTCAGCGTTCTGCCCCAGGTTTCTGTCATTGCAGTTCTGCCTCAGCATTTCAGTCTCAGCGTTCTGCCCAGGGTTTCTGTCATTGCACTTCTGTCATAGCGTTCAGGCAAGGATTTCTGTCAAGGCATTCTGCCACAGGATTTCTGTCATTACGTTTCTGCCCCTGGATTCTGTTATTGTGTTTCTGCCCCCAGATTTCTGTCATTGCATTTCTGCCTCAGCGTTCAGTCTCAGCAAATTTTCTGTCATTTGCGTTTCTGCCCAGAATTTCGGTCATGGCAGTTCTGCCTCAGCGTTCTGTTATAGCATTCTGCCCAGGATTTCTGTCATTGCGTTTCTGCCTTAGCATTTCAGTCTCAGCATTTATCATTGCGTTTCTTCCCCAGGTTTCTGTCATGGCGTTTCTGCCTCAGCATTTCTGTCATTGCATTTCTGCCTCAACGTTCTGTCATAGCTTTTTGCTCAGGATTTCTGGCATTGTATTTCTGCCCCTGTGTTTCTGTCACTGCGTTTCTGCCCCTGGGTTTCTGTCATTGCGTTTCTGCCCCTGGGTTTCTGTCATTGCGTTTCTGCCCCTGGATTTCTGTCATTGCGTTTCTGCCCCTGGATTTCTGTCATTGTGTTTCTGCCCCTGGATTTCTGTCATTGCGTTTCTGCCCCTGGATTTCTGTCATTGCGTTTCTGCCCCTGGGTTTCTGTCATTGCGTTTCTGCCCCTGGGTTTCTGCCATTGCTTTTCTGCCCCTGGGTTTCTGTCATTGCATTTCTGCCTCAGCGTTTCTGCCTCAGCGTTTGTCATTACGTTTCTGCCTCATCGTTTGTCATTACGTTTCGGCCTCAGCGTTTCTGTCATTACGTTTCGGCCTCAGCGTTTCTGTCATTACGTTTCGGCCTCAGCGTTTCTGTCATCACGTTCTGCCTCAGCATTTCTGTCATAGCATTTCTTCCTCAGCATTTCTGTCACAGCATTTCTGCTGCAGCATTTCTGTCGTAGCGTTTCTGCCTCAGCAGTTCTGTCATAGTATTTCTGCCGCAGCATTTCTGTCCTTGCAGTTATGCCCCAGCATTTCTATCATGGTATTTTCAGCCTTGGTGTTCCGCCTCAGCGTTTCTCAGAGGGGCGTTGTTTACTCATGGCATACTCCATAGCTGTGTTTTGTTTGTTGGTTGTCATGTCTCATCGTATCTGTGTTCATGTTTGTACCTGGGCCAGTTAGCTAGGGCTCACACGTCAGGATCTGTCACGTCTACAGAACCGGGTTGAGGTTTTGTTTGTTAAATTGATTGTTGTCCTCAATCTCCTCGCCCGTATACCACACGTCATACGATGCATGTTCATTCACCACACTCGTACGACTACCCACCACGGTCCGTGGGTACACTAGCCCTGAGTTTTCAGTTAATTACCTGTCTCTGCACTGCAGGTTACTTGGGCTCACTCACCACTCACACGAGGATGGGGGGGTCCGACGTTAGGTTCATTACGTGCAGTGGTTTTGACATTTCTGCTCATGTTCTCATTCATAGGTAGGCACAGAGGGGCGTTGTTGTTCTCATGTCTGGTTGTCTGTCTGTCATTTCTCCAGTTTGTGTTCTCAGGTTGGGCCACCTTGGCATCCATACCTCCTTCCCCGGTTTAGGATTCAGACTCGGTTGTTAGGTCTCAGGCTGAAGCACGACCCAATGGACGTGTTTTGTGTGTGAAACCCCTTCCTCTCACCTACTAGCATTATGATGAAGGGGTTGCAAACACAAAATGCGTACATTGAGATCCCCTGATGGCACATAGCACATGTTGACACACCATGTGCATCTTCAATATTTGGCCTCTAAAATAGGGCAAAATGATGCTATCAAAAAGGGGAATGAAGGACATGATTGATGATTTGAAACGGAAAAGGGGTATTAGATTCTTCCCAAAACATCAATCATGTGCTTCATTTCCTGCTGCATGGTGGCCATCTGGTTGCGCATGCTTTCCATCTGGTTTTGCATCCTTTACAGTTGGCTGTTCCAGGCCATGATCTGCCCAATAAGCCTGTGGGCACTGTCAGACGAAAATGGCTCCGCAGCTTGGCGTTCCACAACCAGATCATCACCTAAAAATTGGGTAGATAAAACCATAAAAAAGGTCAAAAACATGCAGACATTAATTTATTATCTCAATCTGTGTTCTCAGACACTCACTTGGTGGGGTGCAGATGTTCTCTACTTCCAACACCTCTTCTTCCTCCACATCCCCGCGTGGGCTTGGGCTAATTGCCCAATTAGGCTGGTGAGGTCGGGAGGTCCTGGGATGTCCTGAGTCAGGTCTGAGTCTTTTTTCCCCTATGGAAATGGAAACCAAAGGTACACTTTTAAGCACTATATATACAATATAAGTGATATTTGAGTCCCTAAATAGGAATATTAAACATTGGTTCAAAGTGGTGTCCAATTAGTAGCAGTTTGTTACAAGATCCTAGTTGAAGACATAATTGAAATCCCTATCTAATCAAACTCCAATACTTAAAGCGGGCTTCCACCCTAAAGTTGAACTTCCGCTCATTGGATCCCTCCACCCCTCCGGTGTCATATTTGGCACCTTTCAGGGGGGTGCAGATACCTGTCTAAGGCAGGTATTTGCACACACATCCGGCCATAGACTCCCACAGAAGTCTACGCCACATCCCGTCCCACCGTGCTGTCTGCTGGGACACACACGGGTCCCAGAGCTAGCGCGGACCAGTCCTATTGCATTGCGCGAGTGGCGCATGCCCAATAGGGAACCGGGAAGTGAAGCCTCAAAGCTTAATTTCCTGATTCCAATATCAAAGATGGTGGCTGCAGCATCCGAGGGACGGTTCGGCCACGGGTGCTGATGTCGCTGGACCCTGTGACAGGTGAGTGTCATTTTTCGAAAAGTCATCAGCTACAGTATTTGTAGGTGCTGACCTTTTCTTTGTAATTTTTAGCCGGACACCCTCTTTAACATGGTTACAGATGGAGACCCCCCAAACCATCCTCTGGAGTCCCTGTGTGAGTTACCCCAAAACAATTACTACAGTAGTAATACAATATATCCTGACAATAATAAAAAAACAATACAAAAAAATAACCCTCTGCCAGTTAAACACAACAAACTTTCGACCGACAAACGAAATTTCATAAACACTTCGCAACATTCACGAACGATATCTACTAAACACTTCGCAATATTCACGAACGATATCTACTAAACACTTCGCAATATTCACGAACGATATCTACTAAACACTTTGCAACATTCTCGAACGAGATTTAAGAAACACTTCGCAATATTCACGCAAAAAAATATTTACGATCTTTAATTACGTTCAAATATAAGCATAGTAGTGCACGTCAATTACTTACTTTTTTTGAGCGCCTTTTTAATTCTCCTGTACTGATCATGCTCCCTGGATTTTAGGTCGGATCATCGCTTACGCAGGTGCTGCTGGCTGGTGCTGTGCCTGTACTTCTTCCCATGTGCAGGTATGTTTTATATCTTCTCTGGAAGATCCTTCCCTTCTGTTTACTTGCTAGCAAAAATCCTCATATACATTGTCTATGTATTTTGTACTTTCATATGGATTCCAGCGATCTGCCTATTGATGGGAATTTCTACCCCGTTTCGATATCTCTCAACCTACAGCCTTTTTGGCGGTTTATTGATACGTCATACACCTCCCTGCTGTGAGCTAATTGGAACTTAATGTGCTGATTTTTTATTATATAGGCATATATGCTTCGGCCCAGGTAAACAAATAGATTTTTCCCTCTTCTATATACAGACAAATGTACATATTTAACCATGGGGTTCATGTACACCCACCTGTATATTTGTACAGGTGTGCATGGGGATCTGTGTGTATGTGCATACATGTGTACATATATATGTATGTGTGTGTGTATATATATATGTGTATATATATATATATATATATGTGCAATGTGTGTGTGTATGTGCATACGTGCTTAGTTGTGTATGTATAATCTTTTGCAGCCCGCTAACCGTCTGACACTCCCTCCCTAAGTTGTGACCCCTGCTTATCCTAGGCCATCTTACGTTTAATTTTGGGTAGGTATATACACTTTCCCTATTAATATTTTACCTCTGTATACCGACTTCTGGATCTTTCTTATCGTACACATGTCTGACTTCTAGGTGCACTCGGTGTTTATCCTATAGGTGCCCCTGTGTAGGATTTTATGTCCTTATCATGTTGGTTACATTCATTATCATGTATGTTTTTTTTACAGCTTTATGCTATACCCTTGAATACTAACTTTACCCTACTCTGGCTCCCATATCAGCCTGTGAAATTTGCCCCATCATTTGGGCCCCTAGCTTCGCCTGTCCCCGTGCACCTTTGAGCTGGTGAGTCATGATGTGCTCTTTGTTCATATGGACGTACAATTGGATGCAACCTTTTTTCTATACCTTTATATTACTACCCTCTCTTGCTGACCTGTACCATAGTGAGCCAGCATATTTCCGCCTTTCCTGCTGGCAGAATCAGGATGGCGTTTTCTAGCTGTCTCCAGGTACATTGCTTGTCTTTTATAATTTATATGTTACTAATCATCCCATTCCCCCTTTTTCAGAGACAATCATACAGATACATCTCCCCTTATTGCATACTCCTGAAGAAGCGGCTAGTCCGCGAAACATGTTGAGTGCCATCTTGCGACAGTTTGAAATTCACTACATTGCTTCCAATAACAGGGATCAATAATTATGTGCTATACTGTGCAATTATAAGGAAAAATTCTGTATTGTAATATTGTCTCTCGATTTTAATTGCCCTCTTTTTTCATTCATTGTATAAATTTGCATTATTCTGTTGTTGTAATAAATCTTTATATATTTTTCTATACACACTGTTTTGTGAGTCCTTACCCGTACCATAAAAGTCCATAGTTGCCTCAATTGTTCTGCCATCCCCATTTTTCATTGATATCTACTAAACACTTCGCAATATTCAGGAACGATATCTACTAAACACTTCGCAATATTCACAAACGATATCTACTAAACACTTCGCAATATTCACGAACGATATCTACTAAACACTTTGCAACATTCTCGAATGAGATTTAAGAAACACTTCGCAATATTCACGCAAAAAAATATTTACGATCTGTAATTACGTTCAAATATAAGCATAGTAGTGCACGTCAATTACCCCTTCGTACACCGAATTTATGCTCCAGGGTGCTAACAACTGCAGTAAGAATCTGGTCCTTCCGTAAATTGGGTCGAGGGTAGGGGCCATTTTTCCCATCGTAATCTTCCCTTTGGAGGATGTCCACCATCTCCACCATCTCTTCAAAGGCCATATTGGTGGCCTTATATCTCCTGCTGGATGCAGATGTCTGTGGTTCTGGGCTCTCCTCCGCACTACTTGATGAGAATGTGGCTGCCATCTTTATCTAATTATTCTCCCACAGTGCAACGAGGGGAAGCGGGGCGGGGAATTCTCGTCACAAAGAACGTCATAGGCGGGCGACGTGGAGGACGCAGGCGGAGCTCGACGCGTGCGCAGTGTATATAAGGCTATTTCGACGGCAATGTATTTTTCTAACGGAAGTAGCGAGCGCTCTGAACGAAGGTAAGTTTTTTTTTTTTTTGTTACTTCACTATGGTTTATAGTGTTTTGGGCCTGCATTTTAGTCGTGTGTGTGGGTGGGTGTGTGTGTGTGGGTGGGTGTGTGTGTATGTTGTGTAAATTGTTACCAAAAAATCATACTGTGAGTTTGTAGTGACATTTGTGTTTTTTGTCTTGTGTATTGTCGTTCATAACAAAAACAGAAAGATGTCAAAATTCCAATTAAATCCGTTTAAGGAGGAGGCTTTCATGAGCGAATTTATTTCTTTATATATGAAAAACCGAAACCTGTGGGAGTTAAAAAAAAACCTTATATGGTAATAGAGATGTACGGAAGGCAACACTGGTGCCACTTTTGGATTTTGTGAAGACTCGACTCCCCAAGGCAGACATCAAGTTTGTTGAAGACAGAATTGCAAGTGTGAGGCATATGTACAGGCGGGAGCGCAACAAGATTTTGGAGTCACAAACATCAGGAGCAGCAGCAGATGAAATTTCTGTACCCAAGCTGTGGTACTACAACCAACTGCGTTTTCTTGATGACCAGATGGAACCCAGGCAATCACTGTCCACTCTTCCCTCCACCCTTCCCTCCACCCTTCCCTCCACCCTTCCCTCCACCCTAGCTGAGGCTTCCAAGGAAGTAGAAGACCCTTCCACCCTGGAGCAAGTTGATGCACCCAGCTGGAGCCAGGTATATTTGATTTGCGAAAATAGTGATTGTGTTAATATTAATGATGTAAATGTAACTCTTTGAATTGCTCACAAATGTATGTTTTAATCCAAAATTCTATTATGTGTAACCACCTCCACTCCCACTCTATAACAGGGCGCTATGTTGGAAGGAAAGGGTGGGTTTTAGGAACATTGCCTAGGGTACCTTTATCTTTCAGCCGTTGCAGCAATACAGTAGGACATGGCAATTCACTAGAGTCCATACATCTCAGCTCCCAGGCTCCTAACAAGCAGCCAGCCCCACTGCCCTCCTCCGAAGAGATACCCCCCCATGTTCGCCGGTACGAGTCGCTATGCCTCTCCAATCCTGAGAGGACACCGGGACACTTCAGAATCCTCCTTCAATTACTGTGCCTCAAACTAGCCAGTTCTGAGGCTCGGGAACGGATGGATCCCCACCCCAGAACACGAGGGCCTCTGGGGCTGGTCAGGGTGACAAGGCTTACAGGGGCAGCAGACACTCCTGCCCCTGTAACACTTGTGGGGTTGTTGCAGACCAGAACCAGGAATCAAAAGGGAAGCTCCACCCTGAACACGTGACCTCAGCATCTCAAATAACCCTTCCCAAAATACACAGTGGGGCCAGACGCTCCCACTGATTGGCTCTGAGCAATTGTAACCTAATGTGTACAACCAGACTGTGTTCTCAGCCTGTCACAGGTGCCTCACCTCACCTATGACCAGGCAGAACTCCAGTACAGCCCAGACAAACTGATGTCAAAGTAAAAATGTAGAACAATTAACAACCAGAACTCCGTTAGAATTCTTTAAAAAAAAAAAAAAAAGATAAAAAATAGCGCACACTTCTAAAAAGTGTTGGTGCTACATATGTATACATATAACTATACAGTAGTGGCCGAAAACATATTGTTGAACTGCTTGTAAAATGCTGGGGTCAAAATGATAGCCTTTTTGATATATGTAAAAATGTATTTGCACGTAACAAATGTAAAATTGATTGATGAGGCCAAAAAAAAAAACATGTCTTTTAATTTGTTTGTTTTTTTGGATACACAGGATGAGCTCACCCAGGAGGATGCCGGGACAAGTGGTATGGAGGAGGAGGCCATGACCAGCCAAAGCCAGGAGGTGGCTGGGCCCAGCAGGAGCCGGACTGTAATTAGTCAAGTCCCTCCCCTGCGTATAGCCACAAGAAGGCCCAGGAGGATGACCAGGGCTGAGGAGGAATCCCTTGCCCTCATTCGGGAGGCGAGTGACGTTCTCCGAAAAACCCCGAATTCAGAAGAGGCCTATGCCACCTACTTGGCCAGCAGGTTGCTGGAAATGGAGAAGGGCCAACGGCAGCTATGTGAGGGGTTTGAGGGGTGAACTGACTCCATCCACCCGCCTATATAATGCAGACCCTACTGCAACTCCTTCTCCTCCTCCTTCTCCTACCACAAGTCCACCACCAGAGGTACAGCCTCCAAGGAAGCGTAGAGGGAAGACTGCAGGGCAGCGTGGTGGGAAGGCTGCAAGGAAGAGTCGGAAGTGATTGCCTGGCTTTAGTCTGGTCTGACAGAAGACGCAGGCTGTTGTAGTGCCACAGCTTGGGGACATAGATGTCACCTGCTGCTGTTCCTGGTCTGTGTGATTCCTGGACAATGCTGTGCTCCCTATTGCTTTTAATATGCCCAATCTTAATTTTGTTGTTCACAAACTTGATGTCTGCCGTGGGGGAAAAAAGCCTTCACAAAATCTAAAAGTGTCTCCAGTGTTGCCTTCCTCTTTTTTTCCCCCTTGTTTTAACCAGAATAAATGGAAATTTAATTTAAAAAAAAATAATGTAATATGTGTTTGTAATCGAAAAACATAGTTTGTTTATGAGTAGGCAGGTACATGTCAAAAGACTATGGGGGTTATTTACAAAAGGCACATCTGAAATAAGGGGAAGCTCTGCTGATTTTCTAATTTAATCATGTGTAATCCAAAATGCTTTTTAAAACCCAAACCAAAATATAAAATATATATATATATATATATATATATATATATATATATATATATATATATATATATATATATAGATATATCTCGCTCTATATATATATATATATATATATATATATATATATATATATATATATATAATTTCACAAATTAATGATGAAGAAAAAGGTTCGGGAGGACTCTGCGTGGATATAAGCAGCAAGGCAACCTCATTCTTCAAGCACGATAAAATACAAATTGCGCTGTATTAAAATATCAGCAGCATGACGAATGTGCTAGCTTCAATACAAACGCTAGTTTTACCAGACCGAGCGATTCCGTGACATACTTGCTACTGAGCATGCGTCCTTTTTGGTCCGCCGGACCATCATACAGATGGCCATATTGTCCGCCGGACTGCCAAGTTCAGCGGACAATTTTAAAACAAAACTTAAAACCTAGTCCGCCGGACTTTTGGGAAAAAAAGTCAGTCGAAGGCCCACACACGATCGGACTGTCCGGCGGACAATCCCGCGGGAAAGTCCGATCGTGTGCACGCGGCATTAGATGTAATTTTTTTTCTCACATCATTTTAAAGACAAAAACAAAGTTTAAGAACAGTGTGCGCCTAAACTACCTACATTATATCACTTATATACACCACACCCTTTATCCCAATAGGTAAAACAAAAGTTATTCTGGTATGAAAATAGAAAGATTAGCCCTAGTATTGCTGAATAAAACTGTCCTTCTGATGATCATATTTACACTGCTGTATCCTCTGCAGTGCCCTATAGACATGTGCACAATAGAAAAATTTGTTTATTTTCGTTTCGTTTTTCTTTCGTTTCCGTTGATTCATAACGATTCGTAAATTCGTAAGTCGTTGGTGTTTGTATTCGTAACGATTCGTAAATTCGTAAGTCGTCGGTATTCGCATTCGTAACGATTCGTATTTTCGTAAGAGTTATTTTTTCGTTGATTCGTTTTTCCGTTAGTTTAATTTTCGTTTATTCGAAATTCGTACGCATTCGTATTTTCGTAGATTTAGTTACATTCGTACTTTCGTTAGATTGATTTATTCGTACTTTCGTAACATTGTTTTCGTAGATTCGTAATCGGAGCATAATTCAATAATTTTATGTAATGTGTATGCTATTATTACATTTTAAGAGACACGGAAAATTACGAATCGAAAAAAAAAGTTACGAATGTACGAATTTTTTCGTTCAATCCATTCGAAGCACGTTAAGCAGCGCCATTGTAAGGGACACGGAAAATTACCAATTCAACAAAAAAAGTTACGAATGTACGAATTTTTTCGTTCATTTTGATTTTCGTTGTTCCTGTTTTCGTTTTTCGGATTTTATTCTTTCGTAGTTTTGTTGTTTCTAATTTGGTCAATTCGGATTTTCGTTGTTTTTCGGATACGTTTGATTCGAACATTCATTATTCGTTAAAATTGAACGAATATAACGAATTTTAACGAAAAACGAAAAAAAAAAAAACTAATTGCACATGTCTAGTACCCTAATTCTTGTAGTAAAGCCCTGGCCACTGCTCTTTGTCTCTTATAAATCTGGGCCTAGCCTTGTTATTTCTATTTGTCTTGCTGCTGTTTTCTCTTAATTCCTGTAGTAAAACATCAATAAAATTCAGTCAATTCTCCCTCAATAAACATGAACTGCTGCTGGCAAGTTTTATACTGCTATATCATCTGCGGTCTTTAAATTCTTAATGAGAGTTTGATATAAATTGTCTGGTGACAGGACATTTTTGTATCAGGAAGAACAGGGGCAGCTTCACCAAACAACAGGTAAATTTAAATGTATTTCTGCAGGACAAAGTGGGTCTATTATTGTTTGATGAATAGACATGTGTTACAACTAAAAGCACCTTTTTTTTCAAACAGAAATGATTTAAATTGAGGTGCTGTAATAGGTAAGGCAAGCTGATTGTAAAAAAAAAAAGAAAACAATTCCAGAGCCAAATATTCACTGCCATTGTATGCTGTCACTGTGTATTGTTCTGTAACATCACATACAGATTTAAGGCACCTCACAAGTATTCTACTTAAAGGATTCCTGTATTTTTAATGTTAAGTGTAATGCACAAAAAAAGACCCTCTCCTGACTGTATGGCATTTTTTTCTGCATTGGTACATGTTCCCCATGGCAATGCCCAGCTACCCATTGCCTTTTTCAAAGTTCTTTGTCTATTGGCTCTAAAAATAGCCAGATGTTACTACCAGGATTCACCTTCCATTGACTGGCATTTGCCACTAAAGTTGGGTTTACTGAACTGAACAAGAACAGATCCCCATATATCAAATAGTCAGCTAACTGATACTAATTTAATTCCTCTGCAGGCAGTTCCTCTGTGATTTTTTAAATTTTTTATTTAATGTTGTGCAAACCAAGATGATAAATTTATCATTACAAATGGCTGCCTAAGTAGACATTTATCTGTAGACAGAACAGTATGGTTACACAGCTCATGTGACTGAATCTTAATGAGGATCACAAAACATTGCTTTACCATCTCCAGTCTCTTTTGTCATTGTATAGTGTCACCTGTTGTTTATGCTAATGATGAGAGACTACAGCCATTCATTTTCAATGAAGGTACACTCCTATAGTCTTCCCTCCACATATTAGAATGTTAATGAACTTGTCCTGGCTGTGACTCCGATGGAGAGCTAAACAAAGAGAAGCTGAAACTATCTATGTAGACTGTGAAGATGCCTTTTGTGAAGTAGATCACACCTTTACAACCAATGAAAAGCGAGCACATAGCAGTGAAATAAATAAAAGGTGAAGCTGGGCTCAGTCACTTACAAGAACTGCTGGTCAAGAGAACTACTAAGGAAGCTACTAAGGGATCCTATACTACTTTATACCAGGTAGGTACACTTTTTATGATTGTACACTTGTACGGTTTAGATTATTGTATGTGTTTATCTATGACCATTGAACTGTGATCTATGGTGTCAGCAGGTGGAATACATTGCTGCACTTTTTTTCTGATTGGTTTCAAAACAAAAAAATCCAAGCAACAGATGCAATCAGAAACTATACAGTATATACTTCACATAGTATTTTTTTTTTTAAATTAGACATTTCTTTACAACAAAATATCATAACATATGTATTTTTTCATATAACAACTGAAAAGTATTAGCTCTTTAAATATATTTGTGACCATTTTATCTTGATAATTTTTCTGTCTTTTGATACACTTCTTGTTTGTATGCCACCTAAATATTACATTTAACATTTGTGCATCAATGCACATTTATGGGTTTTACTATCAGTTATATTTATATTTATATACCATCATTTTATAATGACATAGATTCATACTGGAACTTGTGACGGCTTTGTTATGTGTTCCACAGGTAACTCTGATTTATAAGGACCAACAGTCTTCTCAAATTCCTGTTCAGATTAAAAATGCATATAAGTTCTATAATAATAGAAATATATCCGCATGCAGGCTAAATGAGGGTATTGTAGTTTAGAATGTTCACACAATAACTTACCAGTCATTTGCAATGAAATAAGTGAACACAAATTAGTTTTTAACGTGGCTTGCTAATTGAAGTAACATTCATACAACGTATTGGATCATAATTATCAAGTATTTTAGTAAATCGGCCTTACTTTATCAGTGTTACCATTTTTGTATACTAATATCTTCATTCATATAACATTGTATCACATTACTTGTAACATTCATATGTTAAAAAGTTATATATCACTGTTTATTCATAATCTTGACCCTCACCTTTATACTTTCTCATTTTCAAGCAGACTCTGTGTCTCTTAGGTCTCACCCGTAAGAATAATATACTGTATAGAACATATTGTAAAATAGGTAAACCAGGAGCTCAACCAAATATATACCAGTCCCCATGAAATAGATATAATTACTGAAGCAAGGTGGTGATATATTTACTGAGACGAGGTGGTGATGGAGTGAGAGATTGGGAGTAAAACAATCCACGTGTTGAGCTGTCATTCAGAAGGGTTTGAGAAGATCACTGTACAGTTTTTCTCTAAATATATACAGTATATGAAACTATCTCTCTAGCTTAGGATCTAAGATTTGTGATTTTGTTCATATGACTATTACAGCTGTCTTAAGGCACAGTTAACAGTGATTACTTTTTGATATATACAGCGGGTAAAATAAGTATTGAATATGTCACCATTTTTTAGGTAAATCAATTTTTAAAGGTGCTATTAACATTACATTTTCACCACATGTCGGTAACAACCCATGCAATCCATACATACAACAAAATTAACATAAAATAAGTTTGAAAATTTAGTTATGTTTAATAAACTGGAATGACACAGGGAAAAGGTATTGAGCATGCTAACTGAAATTGAATTAATAATTTGTACAGCATCCTTTGTTGGTAATGACAGCTTCAAGATGCCTCCAGTATGGAGAAACTAGTCGCATGCATTGCTCAGGTGTGATTTTGCCCCATTCTTCTACACAAACAGTCTTCAAATCTTGAAGGTTCCATAGGCCTCTTCTATGAACTCTGATCTTTAGTTCTTTGCATAGATTTTCTATTCGATTCAAGTCAGGTGATTGGCTGGGCCATTCTAGCAGCTTTATTTTCTTTCTTTGAAACCAATTGAAAGTTTCCTTGGCTTTGTGTTTGGGATCATTGTCTTGCTGAAATGTCCACCCTCATTTCATCTTCATCATCCTGGTAGATGGCAGCAGATTTTTATCAAGGATGTATTGGTACATTTTTTCATTCATCCTTCCTTTAATGATATGAAGTTGCCAGTACCGCATACTGAAAAAAGGCCCACACCATGATGTTCCCACCTCCAAACTTCACTGTTGGTATGGGGGTGTTTTTGGGGTGATGTGCAGTGTCATTTGGCCTCCAAACATGGTGTGTATTATAGCATTCAAAGAGTTCCATTTTGGTCTCATCTGACCAGACTATATTCTCCCAGTATTTCACAGGCTTGTCTAAATGTTATGCAGCAAAATTTAAACCAGCTTCAACATGCGTTTTCTTTAGCAATGGAGTCTTGCGTGTTGAGCGTGCATACAGGCCATGGCGTTTGAGTGCATTACTTATTGTTTTATTTGAAACAATTGTACCTGCTAATTTGAGGTCTTCCTGAAGCTCTCCACAGGTGGTCTTTGGCTCTTGGACAACTTTTCTGATAATTCTTTTCAGTCCTCTATCAGAAACCTTGCAAGGAGCACCTGGTCGTGGCTGGTTTATGGTGAAATGTTGTTTTTTCCACTTTTGGATTATGGTCCAGACAGTAAACACTGGAGCAGTCAGAAGTTTAGAAATCCTGTAAAATCTGTAACCAATGCCATCAGTATGCAATTTGCAACAATAAGGTTGTAAAAGGTCTTGAGAGCTCTTTGCTTTTACCCATCATGAGATGTTTCTTGTGTGACACCTTGGTAATGGGACACCTTTTTATTGGTCATCAGGTGAGACTGGACCAGCTGATTTTAATTTGCACTGGCAAGGGGCAGGACTGCTTTCTAATTACTGATAGATTTCAGCTGGTGTCATAGCTTTCCATTCCTTTTCCCACCACCTTTTCTTCATGTGTTCAATGCTTTTTCCCTGTGTCATTCCATTTATTTACATATAAATTAATTTCTGAACTGATTTGTTTTGGTTTCTTTGTATGTATGTATTGTTACCGACATGTGATGCAAATGTAATGTCAATAGCTTTTTCAGAAATATATTTACCTAGAAAAATGGTGATGTGTTCAGTATTTATTTTAACCCCTGTATATTTCTATCTATCTATCTATCTCTATCTATCTATCTATCTATCTATCTATCTATCTATCTATCTATCTATCTATCTATCTATCTATCTATCTATCTACCTATCTATCTATTCCAATGAAATCAGGAACAATATCATCATTAACCACTTGCATCCCCAGAGTTTTTTAATTTATTTATTTTTTCATTTTGGTGGTGTATCATTCCAAACATTATATCTTAAAGCAGTATTAAACCCAAAAGCAAAACATTTCTTGTATCACAGCTTACCGATTCTTAGATGTGATGGCTGCATTTGTTTTCTTTTTTAGATTTGCTTTTTTCTATTTTCATTTGGTGATCCAGCCAGTAAGGCTATTATTTTTCAAAAGAACAAGCTCTCTTGCAGTTACAGGGACGAGGCAAACAATTTAACACTGGTAGAGGTGCTTACAATGATTTTATTTTATTTATTTATGTAAAAACTTTATCCCAAAAGAAAAAGAACAGTTTGTTGTAGCTGATTATAAAGTATTAGTTGGAGTTTGACATCAGTTTGTTAGTGTATTTAAATCTGCTAGTCCATCTAACACTCCCCTCCCCCTAGGCTGACAATACTGCTGTCCTAAAAGTGCCCCCTGTACTCCTTCATCCAGAGTGGGGGCACTCTAATACAGGAGGTGTGTTACTGGCCAGATCACCAGGTGAGAACAGAGGGAAAAAAAACTAAAAAGAAAACTTATGCAGCCACCACATATAACGATTGGTAAGCTGCAATATATTCCATTTTTGGGTTTAATACCATTTTAAGCTGACCTTCCACTGATCAAAATCCAGCCAGTGCAGCAGGGACTGACTCAATTTCGATCATTGTGTGGCCATCAGTGTTAATTTTGGCAGAAAATTTCAATTTTGCTTTAGCTTTAGTATTTTGACTAAAATGCCATTTTAGTTTTAGTCCCATTTTAGTCATCTGCAATTGTTTTAGTTTTAAATCTGCAGTACATTTTAGTTGACTAAAATGCCGTCCATTTTTTAATCAAAAATATGTAGCATATTACACCATACACCAATACATATTGGCATAAATTTATGAAGAAAGTTTTGTTTTTAATTTTTTATTGGATGTGTTTTACAGCAGAAAGTAAAAAAAATATATATATTTTTTTTCTTTGTCGTTTTTTTTTTTGTTTACAATGAAAAAAATAAAAACTGCAGAGGTGATCAAATACCACTAAAATAAAGCTCTATTTATGAGAAAAAAAAGAAAGTTAAAGAAGCACAGTGCCATATTGCAAAAATGGCCTGGTCAATCTTCCGGAGGGCAAGCAGATAAAGTCCAATCATGACAAAATTATACATTAAAGCAAACAAAATTGTGAACTACATTTGAATAACAATTGAATGTTCTGACAATTTTTGTATGAATTTTTCTAAGAATTTTTGTAGGAATTTTAATTTTGAAATATTAGTAGTTTATGTCCAGCTTTACTTTGAAATAATTGACTTGTGATCTCGATGAAGGGCTGGTCTCCAGAAATTGTAGCTCATCATAATGATAACTTGTGCAAACATTTCCAATAAAGAGAGAGCATTAAAAAAAAAACTTGTTAATGATGTTACATACCTATGTCATGTGGAAATCGCTCAGTCTTTCAGTCCTCCAGTTATCCTGTCCATATATATATATATATATACACACACTATATTGTCAAAAGTATTGTGATACCTGCCGTTACATGCACATGAACCCTAATGGCACCCCCCTATTGGTCTGTATGATTCAATATTGAGTTGGCCCTCCCTTTGCAGTTATAAAAGCTTCAACTCTTCTGGGAAGGCTGTCCACAAGGGTTAGGAGTGTGTCTATGGGAATGTTTGACCATTCTTCCAGAAGTGCATTGGTGCACTGGTGTGCAGTTGTGTTGAAACAGGAAGGGGCTATCCCCAAACTGTTCCCACAAAGTTAGAAGCATGAAATGGTTCAAAATGTTTTGGTTTGCTGATGCCTTAAGAGTTCCCTTCCCTAGCCCAACCCCTAAAAAAACAACCCCACACCATAATCCACCCTCCACCAAATAATTTGTACCAGTGCATAAAAAAAGGTCCATAAAGACATTGATGAGCGAGTTTGGGGTGGAGTAACTTGACTGGCCTGCACATAGTCCTGACCTCAAACCGATAGAACACTTTTGGGATAAATTAGAGCGGAGACTGCGAGCCAGACCTTCTTGTCCAACATCAGTGCCTGACCTCACAAATGCACTTCTGGAAGAATGTTCAAATATTCCCGCAGACACACTACTAAACCTTGTGGACAGCCTTCCCAGAAGAGTTGAAGCTGTTATAGCTGCAAAGGGAGGGCCAACTCAATATTGACCCCCACAGACTAAGACTGAAATGCCATTACAGTTCATGTGTGTAAATACTTTTGACAATTTAGTGCATATACATTTGCACTGTGATTGGAAAACAATCAATTCTGGTTTAAAACTCTATAATGTTATTCCCAAATTGATATTCTTCTGTATTCAATATTTGTTCTATAACAATTTATTTTCATATTCCTATAGATCTTAATCAGCGCAATATGACCCATGAGAAATCCTTCAGCAAAGCTCAGTAATCATCAGAGAATTAACACAGGAGAGAAGACTTCAATACTCAGAATTTAACAAGTGCTTTTCAGAGAAGACATTTCTTTGCCACCAGAAGAAGATCCATAAAGGGAAAACATGTTTAAATGTTTGAAATGTGATAAGAATTTCTCAACAAAGGCAAATTGTATTATACACATGAGGAGTCACACAGGAGAGAAGCCCTTTGGATGCTCAGAATGTGATAAGTGTTTCTCATCAAAGGGAAGTCTTACTGCACACAAGAGAATTCACACAGGAGAGAAGCCATATAGATGTTCAGAATGTACTGAGAGCTTCTCACATCCGGCATCTCTTTCTTACCACCGGAAGAAGATTCACCAAGGAGAAAATACATTTAAGTGCACAGAATGTGACATGTGTTTCTATAAGAAGTATAATCTTATTGTTCATCAAAGGAGTCACACAGGAGAGAAGCAATTCAGATGTTCAGAATGTGATAAATGTTTTGCTGTAAAAGCTACACTTAAGAAACACCAAAGGACTCACACTGGAGAAAAGCCATTTATGTGCTCAGAATGTGACCAATGCTTTAAACAAATTACTAATCTTATACAACACAAGAAGAGTCACACAGGAGAGAAGCCATTCAGATGTTCAGAATGTGACAAATGCTTTGTGCAAAAAAATGATCTTACTCAACACCAAAGAGTTCACACAGGAGAGAAGCCGTATAGATGTTCAGAATGTGACAAATGCTTTGTGCAAAAATCTAATCTTACTCAACATCAAAAAGTTCACACAGGAGAGAAGCCGTATAGATGTTCAGAATGTGACAAGTGCTTTGTAGAAATGAGGTTTCTTGCTATACACCAGAGGGTTCACACAGGAGAAAAACCTTTTAAATGTTTGGAATGTGACAAGTGTTTTAATCAAAGGACAACTCTTACTCGACACCAGAGGATTCACACAGGAGAAAAACCATATAGGTGTTTGGAATGTGACAAGTGTTTTACACGTAAGACACATCTTACTAAACACCAGAGGATTCACAAAGTAAAAGAAGCTGATTCAATTAGTTAAATATGAATGTTATAAATATTTCAGATGCTGCTTAAAGCTGATCTCCAGCTTTCATTGAATTAAAATTAATTTAGAGCAAGCTGGTCCAAACTAACTATTTATTTCACTAAGATATGCATCGGAACTGCTTAACCACTCACAGGCAGCTTTGTATTTTCTGAATGAATTCAAAGCTTCCTTTGACTGGCTGAGACAGGGAATTTGATGTCATCCGCCCACCTCTCCAGCTCAGTCATTCAGAGGAAGCTTTGTATTCCTTCAGAAAATGCAAAGATTTCTGTGAATGGCTGAGAAGCTTTTGTTCTGGGTGTGGGACAGGAAGATCCCATCTCATTGCCAGAGCACAGCACTTTATACTGTATGTAGATGAGGCAACATACAGCTTATACAGTGCTAGGAGCAGCTGCATGTCTTAGTGATGTAAATAGTTTGTTATGCCGCGTACACACGAGCGGACTTTCTGACGGACTAGGTCCGATGGTCTATCCGACGGACTTTCGATGGGGTTCCGATGAACTTTTCGAATGAACGGACATGGCCACACACAATCACACTAATTTCTGACGGATTCGAACGTGATGACATACGACCGGACTAGAATAAGGAAGTTCGTAGCCAGTAGCCAATAGCTGCCCTAGTGTCGTTGTTTGTCCGTCGGACTAGCACACAGACGAGCGGGTCCAGCGGAGTTCCTGCGGGAAAATTTAAGACATGTTCTATTTCTAAAGTCTGTCGGATTTTTCGACAGCAAAAGTTCGATGGAGCCCACACACGATCGAATTTTGCTGTCGAAAAGTCCTCTCGTGTATACGCGCCATTACACCCAGTTGGTCCAAAAAATTATAAAAAATGTCACTAAAAGCAGGAGATCACATTAAGGGCCACAAATGAGGGAATTGCTTTGAAGAATATACATGACATGACTCTTTTTAAAATATGTTTTAGCTTTTGTGCTCTAATTAGATAAAGATTATTCATAATGCTTTATTTAAGCGCACATTTCATACTTGCATGTAGAACATTTGTTTTCTATTTAAACAGCTTTTGTATTTTTTTTTCACTTCAATAAAATGCATGACTACAAAAACTTGAAATTACAAAAGTTTGAGAACATAAAAATACATCTATGGTGTGTGTGTGTTTCTACATTACCTATAACCTGTGACTGAGACATTGATAAATGACTTACATGTAAAATTAAACAAGTTTTTTCACTTGTATAATAAAAAGTCCTAACAGGGAGAGCCGGTTCACACTGGGACAGCTTGTCAGGCGACTCAGCCGCCTGACACGTCGCGTTCCGACTGTACAATGGAGCCGTTCTAATAGGAGCGACTCAAGTCGAAAAAGGTTCCTGTACTACTTTGGGGGTGACTTGAGGCGGCTTGCATTGACTTCTATATAGAAGTCGTTTTGCAAGTCACCTCTGCTGTCGTGTGCAGGTCGCGGCAAGCGGGCTGCAAGTCGTGCTGCGTCAGTGTGAACTGGCTCTTAGGGGTTGATTTGCTTAAAATGCTAAATCTGGTGCAGCTGTGCATGGTAGCCAGGTTCTAACTTCAGATTGCTCATTTAAGCTTTGAAAAAAGCTGAAGAAAGTTGAAGCTGCACTAGATTTTGCACTCTCCAGTTTTAGAAAAGCAACCTCTTAACCCTTTTGCTGTCAGATCCGTACATATTACAGACCTGACAGCAGTGGGTTTAACACACAATCCAGTGGATGCAGCCAACCAAGATTGTGTGTGAAACTGACAATGTTCACAGAAACTCCTCACACACCCCTAGTACTGGGGCTCCCGCACACGCGCCCCCCCCCCGCAATGCGCACTCTGTGGGATGGCAGCTGGGGGAAGGAGAAGAGCAGACACACATCTGCTCTCCTCCCCTTCTTGCTGTGATCCATAAAGCGATGTCCGTAATGTCTGCAATGTCCCTTCCGGGTCAGCATTTAGGTGTCCTTGACTAGCTTAGCCAGGAAGTAATGTTTTGCAATTCGATCTGCATTGCAAAGCATTCAGTGGAGCCCAAACAAGACATGCATATCTCAACAAAGAGAGCCTGTCACCTAAAAATCATCAAATGTGAAAAAAAAGTAACATTTATTAATTTTTTTTTGCAAAAAAAAATAAGTTACACCCAAGCTCATAAAATCCCCCCAAAAAATGTTGAAGCCCCCCACCTCCACATATACCCATGTACAAATGTAAACGCATGCGTCGGGGGGCGCCTACCTGTGAAAACATAGATTGTAATACACGTTACATATCGCCACGTACACTGGAGTGAGAGCAATAATTCTTGCACAAGACCTCATCCGTAACACTAAACTGATACCCTAAAGCCCCATACACACGGTCGGACTTTTTCATGGATTCTGTCCGATCGGACAAGGTTGTTGAAAAATCAGACCGTGTGTATGCACCATCGGACAGTGTTCGTCGGTTTGTCCGACGGACAAAGTCTTATCTCCTGCTGGAAAGATTTGCCGTCAACCCGGTCCGATCACACCAAACCCGATCGTGTGTACGGTTGTCCGACCGGACAAAGTGCTACGCATGCTCAGATCACATTACAAGACCAAAGCTATTGGCTACTAGCCTCTACGTAGTTCCGTCGTAGGCAACAAACGTCACCACGTTCAAAATGATCGGATTTTCCGACAACGTTGTCCGACCGTGTGTACGCAAAACCAACATCAGACAAAGTATGACGGACATGGTCCGACGGACCTGGTCCACGGATTGTCCGACCGTGTGTATGGGGCTTAAGTGTTGCCTATAGAAAATATAGGGTACTGAAGTTCCCTTGTGTTTTTAACTTAAATTTTGCGTTTCCTAGACCTTTGCATTAATAGCGTGTGACAGAAAAATTGGATCTATATAAGAAGTGTGATAGCGCTGCTGAAAACTACAAATGATAAATAGTGAAACTACTGATGTTGACAATGTCAATAATAGACATGCAATAAAAAATAATGTGCTCAATGAATAGTCCAAATAAATAAAAAATTATGATGAAAAGATTGAATAAATTGATAGTCTTCTTATACACTGAGCAAAATTATAAACGCAACAATTTTGTGTTTTCCCTATTTATCATGATCTGAACTCAAAGATCTAGGATTTTTTATGTACACAAAAGGCCTATTTCTCTCAAATATTGTTCACAAATCTGTCTAAATCTGTGTTAGTGTGTAATGCCTCATACACACGGTCAGAAAATCCGACCACAAAATCCGTTGGATTTTTTCCGTCTGACTTTGTCCGAAACTGGTGTTTCATACACACGGTCGGACAAAGTTATCGGAAAATCCGATCATTCTGAACGTGATTACGTTCGTCCGTTACGATGGGACTACGTAGAGGCTAGTAGCCAATAGCTTTGGTCTCATAATTTGATCTGAGCATGCGTTACACTTTGTCCGTCGGAATTCTCGACACAGGATTTTGTTGTCGGAAAATTTGACATCCTGCTCTCAAATTTTTTCCGTCGGAAATTCCGACGGAAAAAGTCAGATGGAGCCCACACACGGTCGGATTTTCCGACAACATGGTCTGATAGCACATTTTCGGTCAGAATTTCCGACCGTGTGTACGGGGCATTAGTTTGTTGAGATAATTCATCCACCTCACAGGTGTGGCATATCAAGATGCTGATTAGACAGCATGATTATTGCACAGGTGTAACATAGAAAGAGGAAAGGAGAGTGCACCGTCCTTGTGCATTACCAAAGATAAAATGTATTCAAAACTATAACAGCAGTAGTCATACTCACAAACAAACGTATTAAAAAGGCTTGTCAGTACACCAGCAAATGGAACCGTGTCCCTAAACACCTGCAACCTGGATCGGATGTTGAAGGGGACCAGATAAGTCGGTTGTGATGCCATCTGGTCCCCTTCAACATCCGATTCAGGTTGCAGGTGTCTACGGACACGGTTCCATTTGCTGGTGTACTGACAAGCCTTTTTAACACATTTGTTTGCAAGTATGACTACTGCTGTTATAGTTTTGAATACATTTTATCTTTGGTAATGCACAAGGTCGGTACGCCCTCCTTTCCTCTTTCTATGTTTCAGTTCCAAGGATACCCAATGTTCTGAGGAGGGCAGCAAGACCACTGGCGTTCCACCCGATATCCAAAGGGTTGGCTGCACCACCTACCTATAGACTAAGCCCCCAAGCACAGGAGTTTGTGTTGTTTTATTGCACAGGTGTGCCTTAGGATGGCCTATTGGGGGGTCTGGGGGGTCCGGGGGTCCAAAAAACAGTCAGTATCTGCTGTACCTCATGCTGTGCAGCCCATCTCCTTTGCATAGAGTTGATCAGGTTGGTGATTGTGGCCTGTGGAATGTTGGGAAGGAGATGTAATTTTACAGAGGACAAACACTGGACAAGTGCCAACATTGAAAAACTCATGCAGTTGCCCCCCACCCCTCTTGTCTCCTATGGGATAGGGGATATATGAGGTATCATTCTAGCAGGCGTGACTCTGTGTGACTGTGATCCCCGGGGCCTCTCCTCTACCCATGTCTACCCTGGCAAGGCTGCATTAATGGTCACTGATGAGCCAGGCAGCAACCAGAAAGTGTTCTTTACCCCTTAAGTTTTGCTCTAAGCCCTTGGCTTTTGGCCCACCTAGAATCACCCCTGTAGGTGGCTAAATGAGTGTGTTTGAAGTTATCACTTACAATTTTGGAAGGAGATGGTTGTGTTGTCTCCCCTGTTGGGGCCCGGGCAAGGGTAGCCTCCCTTTGTCCCCTCTGGTGTCTTGTCTTTAACCTAATTTTTTTGTGCTTTCCTGATGAAAGAAGAGTAAAAACTGTTAAAAACAAAAAAAGGGCAAAAAACTTTAAAAAAATAAATGTTCATATCTGCTTTATATTTTACTTCATCTTTACAAAAAATTCTGACAATGATTAGAGAAAAAATGATCTCGCTACTTGGAGAAAGCACATATACAGACAGCTAATTTACACATATACATATTGGTTAGACACAAGTATTGCTCCTAGGGAGTGATTTCTATCTGTGTGGGGTGGTTTAAAGTGGAGTTCCAGCCATTTCTGTGTTTATTAAAAGTCAGTCAAAAAGTGTAGCTGCTGACTTTAATAAACACACACTCCTCTGTCCCACGGTCCATCAATGCAGCCGTCCAAAGCCTCGCTTGTCTCATACTCTTCTCCGTGGTGCCGGCATTGCAAGTGTGGGCACCCAGCTGCGACAGCTTGTGGCTTCACATCCGGGTGCGCACTACGCATCTGCGAGTCGCGTTGCATGTCCTGAATGGCCAGGCAATCTTCTGGGACCTGTGACATGTCCCAGAAGGTTGCAGGGAGGGAGGGGAGAGTGGCGCCCCTAGTGGACGTGGGAGCTGGGTACATGTCAAAACTAGGTACCCGCTCCCCCCCAAAAAACTGACATGCCAAATGTGGCATGTCAGGGGGTCAGGATTTCTTAAAGCGAAAGTTCCACTTTTGGGTGGAACTCCGTTTTAACTGGAAGAAGAGAGAGATCTGTGTTTCTGATTAGCAGGAACACAAGATCTCTCTCTTCCTCTCTGACAAAATGGCGGTCTGCCTTGGTTACATAGGCAGACAGCCGTTCTGCCTCTCCAGTGAACAATCGGTGGGTCCTGGCAGCCATCACGGCTGCCGGACCTGCTGATTGGCTCCTGCTGTGTCCAATCACAGCGGGTAGACATCCTCTCAATGTTATATACAAATATTAACTTAAATGATTGTGGCAATTGGGGATGTTTAAAAGAGAAGATTTTGGAGTTTCTTATAAATCATTTCACCCAAGATTCACACAACTTTTCTAACAACAATTACAAATTTTCAGACAACATTTAAATGTGTGCATTCACTTTATTTATCACAGTGGTTTTCACCCATTTTAAAACCATATTTACTCAATATACGCTGGGGAAAATAGAATGAAACAATATTCACCCATGTATACCACATCTTTTTTCCCATGGAAGACAGACTATTTTGTATTACTCATCCTATTTATCACTTAGAGAATGTAGATTTGTTACGAAATTAGCCCAGAAAACAATTTCATAATTTTATTCCTTGCACAGTGTTCAAACTCTTTTCTGGTTTAAGGTTAGCATTTTTTTAGGTGCTTTTTTTTTGCTTTGGAGCTGTGTATTTTTCCTCTCTCGTCATTGAGAGTTTGAAACCTGTGTTTTTCATATACAGTAGATTTAGCAATTTCTTTATTTTTACTTCACCCTCCCAGAGCAAAGAAGCCCTGAATGCCAGGTATGCAAGGTAGTATTCCCATAGCAACAGAGCAGTGAGAGCACAGCCCCCCTACTACCAGCCCCCAATTCCAGCCCCCATGCCTTGCAGTATTGGGGTGCTTAGAAAGGGCTTCCACCAAAATTCAGTACACTTACAAAACAACATTTAGTAGAGTTAAACCTGTATTTCAGCATTCTGTAAATAGACATAGATTGAAATAATCCTTTTTGGTTAAAAATAAAAATACCCAAGATATGCAAGATTTTATATCATGTTATCTGTTCCAGTTATTTATTATGCATGCATATTTCATTATTGGAATGAATGCTTTTAAACCTCTAGTATCAGACAAAAAAAAAGTATGTATGTGTATATGTATGTGTGTATATATATATATATATATATATATATATGTGTGTTAAAGGCTGGCCCCCCTATAATCCCTGGCCCTGGGTTGCTCCAGCTTGTGGGGGCGTCCTGCCCATCCTCCCTTGCAGCCCCATGTTCCAGCTGCGTGGGGTGCAGCCTTTCCCTGCGGTTCCATCTGGCCAGCGTATCGCCCGCCCGCGTCTCCTGGCGCTCATGCCAAGGGGGAGCGGGGTGCGTATGTCATTCATCTTCCTCTCCCCTCAGTTCTGTCTGGCTGGCATGCAGCCTGCCCGCTTTTCCCAGGGGGAGCGGGGGGGCGTCCGGCCATCCATCCCACAATCTTCCACAGCTCCTTGCCAGCACGCGGCCCGCCCGCTTTTCCCGGCGCTCATACCGGCGGGAGCGAGGGGGGGGGGCGTCCGGCCATCCATCCCACAACCATGCAGCCCGCCCGCTTTCCCAACGCCCATGCGGGGGGAGGGGCATCCATCCTGCATCTCACAATTTCTCACCTGGCCAGCGTGCACGCCTGGTGGGGGGGTGGATCGGCCACCCGCTCCTCTCCTTGTATATATTGGACTCCATGAGGTGGAGGGGCCACCGGTTTCTGTGGGGGGAGGGGAATGGGCAGTCACCCGCCCGTCACTCCTTTCCTCCCCATTAACTGGCATCTCTGCAGCAGGGACAGTGGACATCAGACCGCCCACAGCAGTCATGGCAATGGCCAGACGAGTGGGGACAGGTTTGCTGCTTTTACTTGTTTTACTTTCTTGGTCAGTGTTTCTATCGCAGCCAGCGTTCTGTCCAGCATTTCTGTCATAGCGTTTCTGCCCAGCATTTCTGTCATAGCGTTTTTCTGCCCGGCGTTTCTGTCATAGCGTTTATGTCCAGCGTTTTCTGTCATATTGTTTCTGCCCGGCGTTTCTGTCATAGCGTTTCTGCCCAGCGTTACTGTCATAGAGTTTCTGCCCGGCATTTCTGTCATAGCGTTTCTGCCCACCATTCCTGTCATAGCTTTCTGCCCGCCATTCCTGTCTTAGCGTTCTGCCCCGGCATTCCTGTCTTAGCGTTCTGCCCCGACATTCCTGTCTTAGCGTTCTGCCCCGGCATTCCTGTCTTAGCGTTCTGCCCCGGCATTTCTGTCTTAGCGTTCTGCCCCAGCATTTTCTGTCATTTGCGTCATGCCCCGGCATTTGGCCTCGGCGTACAGTCTCTGCCCCAGCATTTCTGTCTCAGTGTTCTGCCCAGCATTTCTGGCTCAGCGTTTAGTCTCAGCATTTCTGTCATAGCGTTTCTGCCCTAGGATTTCTGTCATGGCTTGCTGCCTCAGCGTTTGTGCCCCAGGATTTCTGTCATTGGATTTCTGCCCCAGGATTTTTCTGTCATTTGCGTCATGCCCCAGCATTCATGTCTTTGCGTCATGCCCTGGCATTTGGTCTCGGCGTACAGTCTCCGCATTTCTGTCTCAGTGTTCTGCCAGAATTTCTGCCCCAGGATTTCTGTCATGGCTTTTCTGCCTCAGCATTTCTGCCCCAGGATTTCTGTCATTGCATTTCTGCCTCAGCGTTCAGTCTCAGCGTGTTTCTGTCATTTGCGTTTCTGCCCAGGTTTTTCTGTCATGGATTTTCTGCCTCAATGTTCTGCCCCAGGCTTCTGTCATTGCAGTTCTGCCTCAGCATTTCAGTCTCAGCGTTCTGCCCAGGGTTTCTGTCATTGCACTTCTTTCATAGCGTTCAGGCAACATCATAGCTTTTTGCCCAGGATTTCTGGCATTGTATTTCTGCCCCTGGGTTTTTGTCATTGCGTTTCTGCCCCTGGGTTTCTGTCATTGCGTTTCTGCCCCTGGATTTCTGTCATTGCGTTTCTGCCCCTGGATTTCTGTCATTGCGTTTCTGCCCCTGGATTTCGGTCATTGCGTTTCTGCCCCTGGGTTTCTGTCATTGCGTTTCTGCCCCTGGGTTTCTGTCATTGCGTTTCTGCCCCTGGGTTTCTGTCATTGCGTTTCTGCCCCTGGATTTCTGTCATTGCGTTTCTGCCCCTGGATTTCTGTCATTGCGTTTCTGCCCCTGGATTTCGGTCATTGCGTTTCTGCCCCTGGGTTTCTGTCATTGCGTTTCTGCCCCTGGGTTTCTGTCATTGCGTTTCTGCCCCTGGATTTCTGTCATTGCGTTTCTGCCCCTGGATTTCTGTCATTGCGTTTCTGCCCCTGGATTTCGGTCATTGCGTTTCTGCCCCTGGGTTTCTGTCATTGCGTTTCTGCCCCTGGGTTTCTGTCATTGCGTTTCTGCCCCTGGGTTTCTGTCATTGCGTTTCTGCCCCTGGGTTTCTGCCATTGCGTTTCTGCCCCTGGGTTTCTGCCATTGCATTTCTGCCCCTGGATTCCTGCCATTGCGTTTCTGCCCCTGGATTTCTGTCATTACGTTTCTGCCCTTAGCGTTTCTGCCTCAGCGTTTGTCATTACGTTTCGGCCTCAGCGCTTGTCATTACGTTTCTGCCTCAGCGTTTGTCATTACGTTTCGGCCTCAGCGTTTCTGTCATTACGTTTCGGCCTCAGCGCTTCTGTCATTACGTTTCGGCCTCAGCGTTTCTGTCATCACGTTCTGCCTCAGCAGTTCTGCCTCAGCATTTCTGTCATAGCATTTCTTCCTCAGCATTTCTGTCACAGCATTTCTGTCGCAGCATTTCTGTCATAGCGTTTCTGCCTCAGCAGTTCTGTCATAGTATTTCTGCCGCAGCATTTCTGTCCTTGCGGTTATGCCCCAGCATTTCTAGCATGGTATTTTCAGCCTTGGTGTTCCGCCTCAGCGTTTCTCAGAGGGGCGTTGTTCACTCATGTATCAAAACAAAAAAAACCTCCAGCGCTAAAAAAACACAGTCTTATAAAAATCAATTATCTGGACAATATCTGGAATGGAATAAGTTCAGAACCCAGGCAGCTGTTTAACTTTCAGAACAAAGTTCAAACAAAATATAAACAAAAAAACAGCGCTCAAATGGGATCATGAAAAAAAGGCATTTAATCAGGAATACACTCCAATGACAAGAAGAACAGGGGACAATTCAGTGTAATGCTGTTCAAATCTTCAAAGGAATCTGGTAAAACAAAAGGATAAAAACAGTGCACCATACCGCCTCAGGTCCTAAAGACAAGGAGTGTATCAGAATGCTTGTGGGGCTTCTCTCTCTGCTGTATGCACGAGCCGACTCCGGGCTCCATACACTGTGGAGCAGATGGTATTAAGGGGGAGCCGCTCTCCTCAGTGGCCTCCACAGCTGCCACAGGACACAGGGGAGAAAGGTGGAATGTACAACGATCTGCTGTGCCCTGCCAGCCATCAGCACAAACATGGTCCCGAACGATGCACTGCGAAGGAGGGAGGAAGCACAATACTCAGAGACCCGGAAGGGGAGGAACAAATCCACTGGTCTGGAACACGAAGGGACGGAGCGCAGACTTGTATGGTTGTTATAGCGACCGTGACTTACATGTTTCGCGGGCATGCGCTTTATCAAAGCGCTTTCCAGACCAGTGGATGTGTTCCTCCCCTTCCGGGTCTCGTGCTTTGTGATAATTGTGATGATTATGGCTTACAGCTCATGAAGACCCCAAATCGACAATCTCAGAAAATTAGAATATTGCGAAAAGTTACAATATTCTAGGCTCAAAGTGTCCCACTCTAATCAGCTAATTAAGCCATAACACCTGCAAATGGTTCCTGAGCCTTTAAATGGTCTCTCAGTCTGGTTCAGTAGGAATCACAATCATGGGAAAGACTGCTGACCTGACAGTTGTGCAGAAAACCATCCATTGACACCCTCTATTAGGAGGAAAAGCCTCAAATGGTAATTGCAAAAGAAGTTGGATGTTCCCAAAGTGCTGTATCAAAGCACATTAATAGAAAGTTGTGTGGAAGGGAAAAGTGTGTACATGCAGCAGGGATGACCGCAGTCTGGAGAGGATTGTCAGGAAAAGGCCATTAAAAAGTGTACGTTCTATGATACGTTTCAATCGTATGTGAGGGAGGGGGGGCGGGTGGGGAGGGGGGAAGTTGAGGGAGAGGTTTAGAGATGTATCAAAATATATAAATCATCATCCTTATTATAACTGATTGATTGGTCAGATTCACTGCGGTGAGGCATCCTCTGTGCTCGCCAAGTTTTTCCCCTTAATAGGTACACCAGCCCTCTGGTAGGGCTTGGTGTTTTTTTTCTCTTTTGGATAAATTCCATAATCTTGGGGGACCTTTTTATTTTTTATTTTTTTCTTAATTTTTTATTTTTTTTTGTGCTTCCCCGAAATGATATTAGTCTGCATTTCCCAGGGTAGTCCAGGGATCTGCGAGAGGGATCCTCTCTATTTTTTTTTCTCTTCCCTCTCTCCTTCTCTCTCCTTTCCTTCCATCATGGCAACAAATTTTTTTTCACCAGTTGTGTTGAAGCTCTGCACTTACAATGCTAAAGGACTTAATAATAAATCAAAAAGAGGTAAAATTTTCTATAGTATGCATAAAGCAAAGGTAGATATTATATTACTCCAGGAGACCCATTTCCGCACAGGTATCATTCCAGCGTGTTCGCGTAAACATTATTCTCATTGGTTCCATAGTACTATGTCGAGTTCTAAAGCAAGAGGGGTATCTATTGCCTTTCACAAACATTTACCGATACACTACTTGAAACATAAAGCTGATCCAAATGGCAGATATCTTTTCCTTAAAATTAAACTATGGAACAAAACTTTCACAACTGCAAATTTCTATATTCCAAATCAAGATCAAACCACAATAATTTCGAGGTACCTTAACCTTCTAGCAGATTTTGCAGAAGGTACTATCCTTGTAGGTAGAGATTTTAATCTTGCCCTGGACCCTATACTAGATACCTCAGCTCAAAGATCAAATACTTCGTACTCTCGTTTGAGAGCACTTAAAAAAAAACTTTTTGAACAAGGCTACTGGACCTATGGCGGATCTTAAATCCTAAAGATCGCAATTATACTTATTTCTCATTGGCCCATAAATCGTATAGTAGGCTAGACTACTTTCTAACAGGTCCTAAGGTATTAGAATGGCACCCGTTAATGGAAATAGGATCATTTATTTGGTCCGATCATTCTCCAGTATTTTTAACAATAACCCCCCCCCAGACGCAGGGGACAAATTGGTCCTGGCGTTTGAACGACAAACTTATGTCAGACCCAATTTGCCATAGGGCAATTATAGCTGCAATTGACAACTTTGTTACAGACCATGAACAGGACGAAACTGCACTACCTATAAAATGGGAAGCTCTAAAAGCAGTACTACGGGGGGTGTTTATTCAACATGGCTCGCGTCTCAAGAGAGAAAAGTTCAAGAACATTGAAACCACTTTGTCAAAGCTCCATTCGCTAGAAACCCTACAGCGGAATTATTAGCTAACATATCACTCACAAGGTCATCTTTATTACAGACCTTTGAAACCTATCATAGTTCATACCAACAAAGGCGTACCTTGGGCAGGTATAGATATGAGAACAAATGTGGGAGATTGTTAGCTAGTAAACTGCACCCACGCCCCTCCCAGACCTTTATATCAAGTATAAAGAAATCATCGGGAGAGCTTACATCGGAACCACAATCCCTCCAACAAATTTTTAAGGAGTATTTCTCGGCTCTATATAATTTGGCTTCACCACCATCTTTGGAAGATAAAGACATTGAAACTTATGTACGAGAAAATGCAATTCCGACAATAGATGATGGTAATAAGATTTCTCTAGACTCCCCTTTTCACAAGAGGAACTACTAGACGTAATTGCTAATATTCCAACAGATAAAAGCCCAGGCCCGGATGGATTCGCCCCAATATGTTATAAAACCTATAAAGAACAGCTATCTCCATTTATGCTTCAAGTGTTTAATTCTATCTCCCTTAACAACCAATTCCCAATACAGACTCTAGAATCCCATATAACTCTGATTCCGAAACCAGACAAGGATCCAACATTATGTTCTAGTTATCGACCGATATCTCTGATTGGGGTAGATATAAAAATCTATTCTAAATTGATAGCGCTCCATCTTCAACCTCTCCTCCCGAGTCTAGTACACACAGACCAGGTAGGATTTGTTCAAGAAAGAGAAGCACGTGACAACACGATAAAAACTTTTTTATTAATGAACCATGCCAAAACAGCTAAAATACCAGCATGCCTTTTCTCAGTCGATGCAGAAAAGGCATTCGACCGGGTCGGATGGTCTTTTCTCAAACAGTCATTAATATAAATAGGTCTGGGTGCAAACTTATTTAATAAGATTATGGCGCTTTATACTGGCCCAGCGGCTAGGATAAAGATTAATGGATCATTGACAGCAAGTTTTACTATACAAAATGGCACACGCCAGGGATGCCCACTTTTCCCTTTACTTTATGTCTTAGTGATGGAATACTTAGCAACAGCAATTAGACAGAACCCATCCATTACTGGCATAAAGATTAAGCAAAAAGAAGTAAAGCTAGCTCTGTTTGCTGATGACCTATTACTCTATGTTACTAACACTCATATCTCATTACCCTCTATATTATCTGAATTTCAGCGTTTTGAAACCCTGAGTAACTTTAAAGTAAACAGTTTGAAATCAGAAATCCTTAACCACTACGCATCCGCGCTATAGCCGAAAGACGGCTGCAGCGTGGACGCTCCCTGCAGGGAGGACGTCCCTGGACATCCTCCTGTTTACTTCCCTAATGCGCGCTCCTGAGAGCGCGCATCGGGGAAGTTCTGTGCTGGCCGTGTCTGCCGGACACAGCCGGTCACAGATCGCTGTGAACGGCCAATCACAGCGGCCGTTTACAGCGAGATCGGGCTGTCCAATGAGAGGGGCTCTCATATGCAAACATAGAGAGATGAACGGCGCCGGTGCGCTGTAAGTAAAAAAAAATAAAAAAATAAAGTGATCTGTCCCCGCTGCCATGCTGCCACCTGTCCCCAGAGTGCCATCCGTGCCATCTGCCCCCAGTACCACCTGTCCCCAGTGCCCTCCGTGCCATCTGCCAGTGCCACCTGTCCCCAGTGCCACCTGTCCCCAGTGCCACATCAGTGCCACGTCAGTGCCATCTGTCATCAGTGCCACGTCAGTGCCATCTGTCATCAGTGCCACGTCAGTGCCATCTGTCATCAGTGCCATCTGTCAAAAGTGTCACCTGTCAGTGTCACGTGCCATCTGTTATCAGTGGCACGTGTCATCAATGCCACGTATCAGTGCCATCTGTCATCAGTGCAACGTATCGGTGCCATCTGTCATCAGTACCACGTATCGGTGCCATCTGTCATCAGTGCCATGTATTAGTGCCGCATGATATCAGTGCCATCTGTCACCAGTGCCACATATCAGTGCCATCTGTCACCAGTGCCACATATTAGTGCCATCTGGCACCAGTGCCACATATTAGTGCCATCTGTCACCAGTGCCACATATTAGTGCCATCTGTCAGTGTCACGTGTTATCAGTGCCCCCGTATTAGTGCCATCTGTCATCAGTGTCACGTGTCATCAGTGCCCCGTATTAGTGCCATCTGTCATCAGTGCCACATCAGTGTCACGTGTCATCAGTGCCACCTGTCATCAGTGCCATGTCAGTGTCACGTGTCATTGTCCTGGTGCTCCAGGGCCTTCAAAAGTGTACTAGGTAGTGAACAATTTAGATGTGTAATTTATGCTCCTAGAACACGTGATGGCACTCCCTGCATTTTGGGCCTCTCTAAGTGGCCAGGCTATGGAAAAGTCCCACATATGTGGTATTGTAATACTCAGGAGGAGTAGCAGAATTTATTTTGGGGTATCATTTGTGGTATACACATGCCATGTGAGAGAAATAACCTATTACAATGACAATTTTGTGGAAAGAAATAAAAAAATAATTAATTTTGCAAAGAATTGTGGGAAAAAAATGACAACATCAAAAAGCTCACCAGGCCTCTTACTAAATACCTTGGAATGTCTACTTTCAAAAAAGGGGTCATTTGGGGGGGTATTGGTACTTTCCTGGCTTGTTCGGGTCACAAGAAATGAGATAGGCCACCAGTACATCATGTGTGATCAATTTTGCATAATTCCCACCACAGTTTGTAGAGTCTGTAACTTTCACAAAGACCAAATAATATCCACTAGTTTGGGTTATTTTTACCAAAGATATGTAGCAGTATAAATTGTGGCCAAAATTTATGAAGAAAAATTAATAATTTGCTAAATTTTATCACAGAAACGAAGAAAAAAATTTTTTTTTTCAAAATTTTCGGTCTTTTTTCATTTATAGCGCAAAAAAAATAAAAAACCCAGAGGTGATCAAATACCACCAAAAGAAAGCTCTATTTGTGGGGAAAAAAGGACAAAAAATAATTTGGGTATAGTGTTGCATGACTGAGTAATTGTCATTCAAAGTGTGAGAGCACCGAAAGCTGAAAATTGGTCTGGGCAGGAAGGGTGTTTAAGTGCCCAGTAAGCAAGTGGTTAATGTATCACTCACATCACAACAAATTACGGCTATGAGAAACAATTTTTCGTTCAAAATCGGCTCATCAGCATTGAAATATTTAGGTATTAAAATTCCTCCCGACCAAACCCACCTATATTTAATGAACTATACTCCTCTCTTGCAACGTACCCTACTAGATCGGAAAAAATATGATGCTAAACAACACTCATGGTTTGGGAGGATTAATATATTAAAAATGGATATAATACCGCAATTTTTGTACCTTTTTCAAACTATTCCTGTTTCCATCCCTAGATCTTTTTTTCAACTTTACAAACAGCCTTCACAAAATGTATCTGGGGATATAAGAAACCTAGATTGCACAAGAGACTATTATCATCGCCAAAAAATAAAGGAGGAACAGGTGCACCTGATTTGTACTATTATTATGCCTCAGCAGTTTTGACTAGATTGGTGAACTGGTTCCATCACTCCAAAACAATGGGTATTAATAGAGCAGGGGTTGAACCAACTGGATCTCAAAGTGCTACCCTGGCTAGATCTATCTATCAGAGATATCGGTCGAGATCTACTAAAAAACATGCCTCCCCTTACATCCCATTTATTGAAAATTTGGGCAAAAACAGTTATACAGCTAGAACTGTCCTCTTTTGTTGGACCTATGACTCCGTTATTTGGCAATCCTAATTTTCCGCCGGCACTAAACCGCACAAATTTTCTTATTTGGAACAAAGAGTCCCACCCAAGACTGAGCCAGACTCTCTATCAGGGAATAGTTCCCCCCTTACAAAACCTATTTCCCAGGCAACAACCATCACTTACACAAAGTTTGGAATACTGGCAATTAATGTAATTTTGGTCTTCTATCCCTTTAAATAGATCCCTAGGTAGAGAGTTAACTCAAACTGAAAGTCTTCTGCTACAAGACAACAAACCAAAACATGTCCTATCAATAGTATATAAGATGCTAATTACAAAAAATTACTCTGAGCCACCGGAATTTATAAACAAATGGGTGAAGGAGATTAATGCTCAAATTGAAGTTGAAGAATGGGACAAGTCATTTAATCTAACTCACTGTTTGTCAGCAGCAATTAAAGCACAAGAAACGAGTTACAAGCTCCTTTCAAGATGGTACTGGAGCCCAGTATCACTTCAGCGCATATATCCAGATAAATCAGACATATGCTGGCGCTGCCATGTGGATAAGGGTTCATTGTTCCATATCTGGTGGGAATGTCCTCAAATTTATAGTTTCTGGGAAAAGGTCACACAAATGTACACCACAGTTACGGGGGAGGTAAAACTCAACACGCCCCAAATCACACTTCTTTCTATTTTACCAGGTTCATATAAAACTATTAAAACGAGTCTTCTCGGTCATTGGTTGACAGGAGCAAGACTGGTTATACCGCGGTACTGGCGCTCAACTCAGTCTCCATCAATAAAGGAATGGGCTATAGAAATGGACAATATAGAAAGATTAGAGAAGCTTTTAGCATATGAACTGGATACACACGAGGAATGTAAGCGGATATGGGCCCCATGGAGGATATATAGAGAAACAAAAAGAAACTAGAAAATAGTAGACATGTGCACAATAGAAAAATTGTTTAGTTTCGTTTTGTTTCTGTTCGTTTCCGTTGATTCGTAACGATTCGTAATTTCGTAAGTCGTCGGAGTTCGTATTTGTAACAATTCGTAAATTCGTAAGCCGTTGGTGTTCGTAATGATTCGTATTTTCGTAAGAGTTATTTTTTCGTTGATTCGTTTTTCCGTTAGTTTCATTTTAGTTTATTCGAAATTCGGACGCATTCGTATTTTCGTAGATTTAGTTGCATTCGTACTTTCGTAAGATTGATTTATTCGTACTTTCGTAACATTGTTTTCGTAGATTCGTAATCGGAGCATAATTCATAATTTTATGTAATGTGTATGCTATTATTACATTGTAAGAGACACGGAAATCGAAAAAAAAAGTTACGAATGTACAAATTTTTTCATTCAATACATTCGAAGCACGTTAAGCAGCGCCATTGTAAGAGACACGGAAAGTTACGAATCGAAAAAAAAAAAAAAAGTTACGAATGTACGAATTTTTTTGTTCAATCCATTCGAAGCACGTTAAGTAGCGCCATTGTAAGAGACACGGAAAATTACGAATCGCAAAAAAAAAAGTTACGAATGTACAAATTTTTTCGTTCAATCCATTCAAAGCACGTTAAGCAGCGCCATTGTAAGAGACACGGAAAATTACGAATCGAAAAAAAAAAAAGTTACGAATGTACAAATTTTTTCGTTCAATCCATTCGAAGCATGTTAAGCAGTGCCATTGTAAGGGACACGGAAAATTACCAATTCAACAAAAAAATAAAAGTTACGAATGTACAAATTTTTTCGTTCATTTTGATTTTCGTTGTTCCTGTTTTCGGATTTTCTTCTTTCGCAGTTTCGTTGTTTCTAATTTGGTTATTTCGGATTTTCGTTGTTTATCATATTCGTTCGATTCGATAATTTGTTATTCGTTACAATTTTTAGCGAATCATTCGTTCATTCGTACGATAACGAATGAACAAATATAACGAATTTTAACGAAAAAAAACGAATTGTACATGTCTAGAAAATAGTGAGGGAACGGAATCGAACTATATAATATGGATTACTGTAATGGTGGTTAGAGCCTCGACACAAAAAAACTAAAGGAGGAGAGGGGAAGAAGGAGAGGGGGACCGTCTATGTTTAGTTTTGTTCCTTTTGTCCCCTTTTTATTTTATTTTTTATTTTTTTAGTGTTTTTTTTTTCTCTTTTTTGTAGTTTTTTGATTTGTTTTATTGTCTTGTTCTGTTTTTCTTTGTTAGTTGCGTGTAAAGACATTTACAAGATCCATGCTGGAATAACCAACTAATTTTATATTTGAGCGACTATGTAAATGTTTAAACTTGTCCTGGCTTGTATAATTAATTTACAATAAAATAAGATTGAAACTAAAAAGTGTTGGGGAATTTCACAAGGAGTGGACTGAGGCTGGAGTCAGTGCATCAAGAGCCACCACACACAGATGGATTCTGGACATGGGCTTCAAATGCTGTATTCCTCTTGTCAAGCCACTCCTGAATAACAAACAACATCAGAAGCGTCTTACCTGGGCTAAAGAAAAACAGACCTGGTCTGTTGCTCAGTGCTCCAAAGTCCTCTTTTCTGATGAAAGCAAATTTTGCATCTCATTTGGAAACCAAGGACCCAGAGTATGGAGGAAGAATGGAGAGGCACACACTGCAAGATGCTTGAAGTCCAGTGTGAAGTTTCCACAGTCTGTGTTGATTTGGGGAGCCATGTTATCTGCTGGTGTTGGTCCACTGTGCTTCATTAAGTTCAGGGCCAACGCAGCCGTCTACCAGGAGATTTTTGAGCACTTCATGCTTCCTTTCGCAGATGAGCTCTATGGGGATGCTGACTTAATTTTCCAGCAGGACTTGGCACCTGCCCACACTGCCAAAAGCACCAAAACCTGGTTCAATGACCGTGGGATTACTGTGCTTGATTGGCCAGAAAACTCGTCTGACCTGAACCCCATAGAGAATCTATGGGGCATTGCCAAGAGAAAGATGAGAGACATGAGATCGAACAATGTAGAAGAGCTGAAGGCCGCTATTTAAGCATCCTGGTCTTCCGTAACACCTCATCAGTGCCACAGGCTGATAGCTTCCATGCCACACCGCATTGAGGCAGCAATTGCTGCAAAAGGGCCCAAACCAAGTACTGAGTACATATGCATGCTTATACTTTTCTATCAGGAGAGCGGCGCCGGACGGACGGCCCGCTCTCTAGTGCGCATGCGCGGGGGCTCGGCGCTCCGGCGCATGCGCACTCGCGGCTCGGCGGTCCGGCGCCGGCGCATGCGCACTAGCGCCCACCTGGCGGCGGTGACGCGCAATTAGCGTCACTCGGGCGCCTATTTAAAGCGCCCTGACGCACAGGCACCTTGCTGGTCTGTCTCTCCAGCTAAGTGCCTGTGCGTCCTGTGTTCTTGAAAACTCCCTGACTTGAACTACTGTTGCCAACCCGGATTGCCTGACTTCGCCTTTGATAATCTCCTGTGTTTGACCCCCTGGCCTGCCTCACGGACTTCCTTTGATAATCTCCTGTGTTTGACCCCCTGGCTTGCCTTACGGACTTCCTTTGATAATCTCCTGTGTTTGACCCCCTGGCTTGCCTTACGGACTTCCTTTGATAATCTCCTGTGTTTGACCCCCTGGCTTGCCTTACGGACTTCCTTTGATAATCTCCTGTGTTTGACCCCCTGGCTTGCCTTACGGACTTCCTTTGATAATCTCCTGTGTTTGACCCCCTGGCTTGCCTTACGGACTTCCTTGATATCTCCTGTACTTGACCCTCTGGCTTGCCTACCGGACCTCTACCAGGTTCCCCAGTGTCGGCACCCCAGCCGGGCATTTGGTCCTTGCCTCCCTGCTCTGCCATCTGCCGGCCACCCGGGCCAGGTCCCCATCACCTCCAGGTGCCCCGCCAGTTCCTGCCTACATATCGGAGGTGGCCTGTGCCTCCTGGTGCCGTTGGCTCCCTGTTCCATCTCCAGGGGCTTCCTGCGCCGGGTCGCAAGGGTGAACCGCTCTCGGCATCTCGGCCTCGGTAAGTACAGCTCTGACAGTACAGACCAGCCATGTCCGAGGCCGACAGAGCGTGTTCTCCCCTTGAGATCCTGTGCCAGCAGATGGCAGCACTTACTGAGGCTGTCCAAAAGCTGCAGGTGGGGTACACCCAAATAGACAGCCGCCTGCAACAACTGACAGGGCCGTCTCTCTCCTCAGCGGGTAACCTTGCCGCACCTAGTGGGCTACCCTCATCTGCAGCACCTACGAACCCCACAGTAGTCATGGCCACTCCGGAACCCAGGGTCCCTATACCGGAACGGTTCACCGGTGATCGCAAAAAATTCAGAGCATTCAAGAACGCCTGCTCTCTGTACCTAGCCCTTCAACCCAGAACCTTCTCCTCCGAAGTAGTGAAAGTGGGGTTCATTATTTCCCTGCTGGCTGAAGAACCCCAGGCCTGGGCCCATAGCCTAATGGAGCAAAGGAGCCCTATACTGAACGCTGTGGACACCTTCTTTGAAAGCATGGGCCAGCTCTACGATGACCCTCAAAAGGGGGCCACGGCTGAGACCACCCTACATAACCTTTCTCAAGGCCGGAGGCCGGTTGAGGACTATACAGCGGAATTCCGAAAATGGTCAGCCGACACCGGCTGGAACGAGCCAGCCCTCAAGTACCAATTCCGCCAAGGGCTATCCGACACCCTTAAGGACGAGCTTGCCCGGATTGACGTCCCGGACACCTTCGAGGACCTTATACAAGCCGTCATCAAGATTGACCGGCGCTTACGGGAACGTCGCGCTGAACGCTTTCAGACCTCTCGCCCCAGTTGGATGCCACCCAAACCAGGTCCTGGTCCTGCCCAACCCGCTTTTCGCGCTCCACCTGGGAACACCTCCGGAGTCGAGCCCATGCAGCTCGGTCTTGTCCGCGCTCCTCTGACCCCAGAAGAGCGCTTACGTAGGCGACAAGGCAACTTGTGCCTTTATTGCGGAAGCTCTGGTCACTTCCTCCGGTCCTGCCCCATTAGGCCCAGTAAGTTCTCACATATCCCTAATTTCAGCCTCCAAGTCTCCGGGTTCTCCCAAACTTACATTGTCCTTTTTATCTCCCTACAGTTGACGGAAAGGGCGGTCCGCCTCCCGGCCATAATTGATTCTGGGGCCTGCAGCTGCTTCTTGGATTCTGCCCTTGCCACCAGGCTTCAGCTTCCCCTTGTCCCCAAGAAGCAATGCCTACAGGTTCACCTAGCCGATGGTTCCCTGCCCCGTTCCGGCTTAATTACTCACGAATCTGGCCTCATCTCGGTTACCACCGATTCGGGTCATCAAGAGCTCATTTGTCTGGATGTTATTCCTTCTCCCATGTTCCCCATTATCTTGGGGCTCCCCTGGCTACAAACGCATGAACCCCTCATTAACTGGCGGACGAAGGAGGTCTCCTTCCCCTCTCACTACTGCACCCAGAATTGCCTTGCTCTTCGCCCTGCTACTTGTTCAGCCCTAGTACCAGTGCCCGAGCACCTGGAACACGTCCCACCAGTCTACCTCGAGTTCAAGGACGTCTTTGACAAACAGCAGGCCGACTGTCTACCACCTCACCGGCCCTACGATTGCCCCATAGACCTCTTACCCGGGGCCGCGGTTCCCTTTGGCCGTATCTTTCCCCTATCTGAAACCGAGTTAAAAACTCTTAAGGCCTACATCGACGAAAACTTGGCTAAGGGGTTCATCCGTCCCTCCTCTTCACCGGCTGGTGCGGGCATTTTCTTTGTCGAAAAAAAGGATGGCTCACTGAGGCCCTGTGTCGATTACCGGGAGATTAACAAGATCACCATTAAAAACCGGTACCCGCTTCCTCTCATTCCTGAGTTGTTCCAACGCTTCCGGTCAGCACGGGTCTTCTCCAAACTTGACCTCCGTGGGGCTTACAACCTTATAAGGATCAGAGCGGGTGACGAGTGGAAGACCGCTTTCAGATCGAGATTCGGGCACTACGAGTATCTAGTTATGCCGTTTGGACTTTGCAATGCCCCAGCCACGTTTCAGCATCTAGTCAATGATATATTCCGTAGGTACCTAGATGACTTCTTAGTGGTCTATCTTGATGACATCCTCATCTTCTCCGCCACTCCCGAGCTCCACCAGACACACGTCAGACTGGTCCTCACCATCCTTAGGCAACACAAGCTCTACCTCAAAGCAGAAAAGTGCGAGTTTGAGAAGACCACCGTACAATTCTTGGGATTTATCATTTCCACCCACGGAGTCGCAATGGACCCACAAAAGGTCCAAGCCATTCAGGACTGGCCGGCCCCCAAGGACAAGAAGGGAGTCCAGAGGTTCATTGGGTTTGCCAACTTTTACAGACGCTTCATCGTTGGTTTCTCCTCCATAGTAGCTCCAATCACTCAGTTAACCCACCAACATAATCAGTTCCATTGGTCCCCTGAGGCCCAGGCGGCCTTTACCCAGTTAAAGACCCTGTTCTCATCTGCCCCAATCCTACGGCATCCGGACCCTGGACTACCCTTCGTGCTGGAGGTAGATGCCTCTGAGACAGCTCTCGGGGCTATCCTCTCTCAGCGGCAGGGCGCCAAGGCCCTCCTTCATCCAGTCGCCTTTGCTTCTCGGAAATTGAGCCCTCCAGAGAGGAACTATGATGTGGGAGACAGGGAGCTGTTGGCTATTAAATTTGCCCTTGAAGAATGGCGGTACCTCTTGGAAGGGGCATCTCACCCTGTCATGGTCTGGACCGACCATAGGAACCTGGAATATTTGAGAACAGCCAAACGCCTTCGGCCCAGGCAGGCCAGGTGGGCCCTCTTCTTCTCAAGGTTTAACTTCCTTATTGCATACCGGCCGGGTTCCAAGAATGGGAAGGCAGATGCGCTCTCCCGCATGTTTTTGGACACCCCACGGGAAACGGAACCTAGCACCATTTTATCCCCCCAGAACTTTTGCCTAATCACAGAAGTGGATCTCGTAACTGCCATCAAGTCAGCTACCAGGCGCCGTCCGGTGCCCACCGACCTCTCCCTGGTTGAACACAACGACCTATTTTGGTCCAAGGAGAAAATTTTTGTCCCTCAAGAGACAAGGGCATTGGTTCTCAAAACCTTCCACGACCACAAACTGGCAGGCCACTTCGGGTCCACGAAGACTACTGAACTCGTCTCCCGTTCGTTCTGGTGGCCAGGTTGGAGACGGGATTGCAAGGACTATGTAGCTTCCTGTATTACGTGCCAGCGCAGTAAGGGCCCAAAGGCCAAGTCTTGGGGGCTATTAAGACCACTACCTGTCCCTGAACGTCCATGGGCAGAAATCTCCATGGATTTCATTGTAGAGTTACCCCCTTCAAAGGAATTCACTACCATCTTTGTTGTCATCGACCGGCTCTCTAAGATGGCCCACTTCATACCTTTGGTGGGTACTCCTTCCGCTTCCACCACGGCCGATGTGTTTTTTAAGGAGATTGTAAGGCTGCACGGGGTACCTAAAAGCATCACCTCAGACAGAGGCACGCAGTTCACGTCAAAGTTCTGGAAGGAATTGTGCAAATCCTTGGAAATTAAAGTTTGCCTCTCTTCCGCGTATCACCCCCAAAGCAACGGGCAGACAGAAAGGACCAACCAGACCTTAGAACAATACCTCCGATGCTTCTGCTCTGACTCTCAAAGAGACTGGTCAACCTTGCTGCCTTACGCCGAGTTTGCGTACAATAACTCCATCCACTCCGCCACCCAACAGACACCTTTCTGGGCAAACTTCGGCTTCCATCCCTCATTTCTCCCTGCATCACCCCCGGAAACTTCAGTCCCGGCAGCCCAGGACCGGGTGAATTCTCTACAAAACAACTTTAAAAAACTTCAGGAACTAATGCAAAAGGCCCAGGAGGGGTACAGTAAATATTACAACAAGGGGAGAAAGTCGAATCCGGTTTTCAAGGTCGGCGAGAAGGTTTGGCTGTCTTCTTCCAATTTGAGGTTACCTGTTCCTTCCCACAAATTGGGGCCGAAGTTCATCGGTCCATTCAAGATAAAAAGGGTCGTGAACCCTGTGGCCTTTGAACTCGAGCTTCCCCAGAGCTATAGGATTCATCCGGTCTTCCACGTCTCCCTACTGAAACCCGTTACTCCCAGTCCTTTCCCTGGCAGGGAAGTACCACCGCCACCACCTATCCTAGTTGAGGGCGAAAGGGAATTTGAGGTGGAGGAAATCTTGAACTGCAGGAAAATGGGCAGACAACTACAGTACTTAATTCGGTGGAAGGGTTACCCCCCTGAGGACAATTCGTGGGAACCTTCTGGGAATCTGCACGCCCCGCGCTTAATTCGGGCCTTTCACCAAGCTCACCCAGAACTGATGGCCAGCTTGGGTGTCCAGAGGCCACCCCTCGGGGGGGGGGGCACTATCAGGAGAGCGGCGCCGGACGGACGGCCCGCTCTCTAGTGCGCATGCGCGGGGGCTCGGCGCTCCGGCGCATGCGCACTCGCGGCTCGGCGGTCCGGCGCCGGCGCATGCGCACTAGCGCCCACCTGGCAGCGGTGACGCGCAATTAGCGTCACTCGGGCGCCTATTTAAAGCGCCCTGACGCACAGGCACCTTGCTGGTCTGTCTCTCCAGCTAAGTGCCTGTGCGTCCTGTGTTCTTGAAAACTCCCTGACTTGAACTACTGTTGCCAACCCGGATTGCCTGACTTCGCCTTTGATAATCTCCTGTGTTTGACCCCCTGGCCTGCCTCACGGACTTCCTTTGATAATCTCCTGTGTTTGACCCCCTGGCTTGCCTTACGGACTTCCTTTGATAATCTCCTGTGTTTGACCCCCTGGCTTGCCTTACGGACTTCCTTTGATAATCTCCTGTGTTTGACCCCCTGGCTTGCCTTACGGACTTCCTTTGATAATCTCCTGTGTTTGACCCCCTGGCTTGCCTTACGGACTTCCTTTGATAATCTCCTGTGTTTGACCCCCTGGCTTGCCTTACGGACTTCCTTGATATCTCCTGTACTTGACCCTCTGGCTTGCCTACCGGACCTCTACCAGGTTCCCCAGTGTCGGCACCCCAGCCGGGCATTTGGTCCTTGCCTCCCTGCTCTGCCATCTGCCGGCCACCCGGGCCAGGTCCCCATCACCTCCAGGTGCCCCGCCAGTTCCTGCCTACATATCGGAGGTGGCCTGTGCCTCCTGGTGCCGTTGGCTCCCTGTTCCATCTCCAGGGGCTTCCTGCGCCGGGTCGCAAGGGTGAACCGCTCTCGGCATCTCGGCCTCGGTAAGTACAGCTCTGACATTTTCAGAGGTTTGATATTGTTCTATTTACAATCCTTGTTTTATTGATTGCATGTAATATTCAAATTTTCTAAGATTGTGGATTTGGGGTTTTCATGAGCTGTAAGCCATAATCATCACAATTATGACAAATCACGGCTTGAACTATCTTGCTTTGCATGTAATGAGTCTATCTCATATATTAGTGTAGCGGCGACACTTTTACAAGGTGTCCGCTATGTGTGAAATTTAGTTTTTTTTCTTCAGAACAGTAATGGAGTTCTGAGGGTTAATTGTGTAGGTTCACTTTGGCATGAGTTTGGCTGGGCTGTACTAGGGTTCTGCCTGGTCATGTGTTCAGTTAGGTGCACATGACAGGCCCAGAACCAGGCCTGGTTGGACGTTTTGAGTATCAGCATTCCCCGGAGCCAATCAATGGGTGCGTCTGGCCCCGCTGTGGAGTCTGGGGAAGGGTACTTAAGGTGCTGAAGTCACGTCGTAGCTGCCTGTTCCTGAATCTGGACCGGGATAGCCCCGCGAGGGATCCCGGGCCCGGGAGCATTTGCCATCCCGCAACAAGGTTATTCTAAATAGCCCCGCAGACCCGCTTGGTCTGGGGCAAAGGATCTATCTGTTCCTGGGTCTCGGAACTGGCTGCTCCGAGGGGCAGTAACTGAGGGAGGATTCAAGGTGTCCGGGTGTGCTCTCAACTTGGAGGGGCACCGCAGCTTGTATAAGCGACCGGGGGAGGACTCTTCGGAGGAGGACCAACAAGCTGGCATCCCAAGAAGTGCCTGGTTGCTGGGTTGTCAAGGACACTAACGAATCCACAGTTTCGCAGTACTGCCAAGGAGACAGAAACCATTTCAGGTACTGAGAAAAGGTTCCTATTTCATTCTCGGTTGAGACTTTATTCAAGGTCAGAGACTTTGCAAGTTCCGGATCAAAGTGCTGAGTGCCATAATCTCTGGCTAAAGATTTGTTAAGCTTTGAAGTGCCCAGCTGCGAGTGGCTACTCTCTGGGTTTGTGTTAGAGACTTTTCAATTGTCAGTAGTTCAAGGTGCCTGAGTTTCTTCACCCTTGCCCTCTGTTCCCATACGAGACTGTGTTTGTTGGATGTTACCCCTGCAAATAAAAACCTTTTCAAAGGACTTTTATGGTGTCGGCGTCCAAAGTTGTTGGGTACTAACCTTGGGAACCCCTAGACATGGAAGAACAAGCCAAGCGGAGGTAACCAGTAAGTAGGGATGAGCCGAACACCCCCGGGTTCGGTTCGCACCAGAACCCGCGAACGGACCTAAAGTCCGTGCAAACTTAAGAACCCTATTAATTACAATGGACGCGAACGTTCGAAATCAAAAGTGCTAATTTTAAAGGCTAATATGCATGTTATTGTCATAAAAAGTGTTTGGGGACCTGGGTCCTGCCCCAGGGGACATGTATCAATGCAAATTTAAAAAAAAAAAACGCCCGTTTTTTCAGGAGCAGTGATTTTAATAATGCTTAAAGTGAAACAATAAAAGTGTAATATTCCTTTAAACTTTGTACCTGGGGGTGTCTATAGTATGCCTGTGAAGGGGCGCATGTTTCCCGTGCTTAGAACTGTCCCTGCACAAAGTGTAATTTTTGCAGGAAAAAAAGCTATTTAAAATCACTCGCGGCTAATGAATTGCCGGCTCCCGTAACACAGAGAACAGTCATTCATTGAAAGTCATTGATAAAAAAAAGTCATCGATAAAAAAAAAAAGCGTGGGGGTCCCCCAAATTCAATTACCAGGCCCTTCCGAGCACGCAACCTGGCAGGCCGCAGGAAAAGAGGGGGGGACGAGAGCGGCCCCCCTCCCTCCTGAACCGTACCAGGCCACATGCCCTCAACATTGGGAGGGTGCTTTGGGGCCCCCCCCCAAGCACCTTGTCCCCATGTTGATGAGGACAAGGGCCTCGTCCCCACAACCCTGGCCATTGGTTGTGGGGGTCTGCGGGCGGGGGGCTTATCAGAATCTGGAAGCCCCCACCCCCTTTAACAAGGGGACCCCCAGATCCCGGCCCCCCCTTGTGTGAAATGGTAAGGGGGTACAAAAGTACCCCTACCATTTCACCAAAAAAGTGTCAAAAATTGTAAAAATTACAGGAGACGGTCTTTATTTCTTCATCCTTCGGTTTCTTCATCTTCTCCTTCCGGCATCTTCTTCCATCTTCTTCTTCCATCTTCTTCTTCCTCCGATCCGCATCTTCTTCCATGGCGTAGGCGTCTCTTCTTGGGCCGCTCCGCGCAATGGGAGGCTCCCACGCAATGGGAGGCTCCCGCTGTGTGAGGCTTTGCTGCGTCTGACAGGTCTTTTATAACGGAGGGCGGGGCCATCTGGTGACCCCGCCCCCCCTCTGACGTCATGGGGAAAGCCATAGGGAATTCCCCATGACGTCCCCGTGCGTAGGGAACATGGGTTTTAATCGAACACCGGGCCCATCCCTACCGGTAAGCCCAAAAGTCAAGGCCACCGCATTGAGGGTTATAGCCGCTAGATTAGTTTCACCTTTTAAGTTGCATTAGTGAAATAAATGAACTTTTGCACGATAGTCAAATTTTTTGAGTATCACCTGTGTGTGTGTGTATATATATATATATATATATATATATATATATATATATATATATATATTGTTAATATCTGTTACTGCAGGGGGGCATAAATTGTAACCCGACACCCAAACAAAAGAAGAATATCTTTAAAATGACTTTCATTATAACTTTTTCATATTATTATTATTATACAGGATTTAAATAGCGCATCGAGGGTTATGGCCACATTAGTTTCACCTTTTAAGTTGCATTAGTGAAATAAATGAACTTTTGCACGATAGTCAAATTTTTAGAGTATCACCTGTGTGTGTGACTGTATATATATAACTTTTTCATATTATTATTATTTTTATTATTATACAGGATTTATATAGCGCCAACAGTTTGCACAGTGCTTTACAACATGAGGGCAGACAGTACACTTACAATACAAATCAATACAGGAGGGATCAAAGGGCCCTGCTCGTTAGAGTTTACAATCTAGAAGGGAGGGTCAAGTGGAAACAAAAAGGTAATAACTGTGGGGTGAGCTGATGGAGAAAATGAAAATACAGTTGTTAGGTGTGGGTAGGATAGGCTTTTCTGAAGAGGAGGGTTTTCAGGGATCATCTAAAAGCTAATAAAGTAGGAGATAGGCAGACAGATTTGGGTAGGGCATTCTATGAGATTGGAGAGGCTTTGGAAAAGTCCTGGAGGCGAGTATGGGAGGAGGTGGTCTTGAGAGGAACTTTTGGGAGCATTTTATCTTCTATGTAAAAGAAAATGGATATTAGATATGGTTTAACATTAATATGAAAGGGTACTTTTTTGTATCCTTTTATACAGACAAAGTTGAGCTTAATTTGCAAATTATTGGATTCAAAGTTGATACAGTTAAGCGAGAAAGCTGCACAAAATGGAAAAAAAGTTTACACTTTCACAGTAGGTTCCCTTTAAAAAGAGAGACAAATATAATCTGAAACTAGTTAAAGCTGTATATATATTAAAGCAGATTATAACTTCTGCATACAACAAGAAAACTATATAACAGAATAGAGTTAAATTATGTACAGTAAATGAAAATTCCTTTGTCATAGTGACCTTTTATATTAACAATTTCTTTGTTTAGAGGATCTGCTTGTACCTCCTGTGTAATGAATTGCATGCAAAATATAGGACTCCCACCATTGTTATGTGGCAACATCCCCAATCCCCCATTTGGAGTTTCTGCACCATTCATCTATTACATTTAGTTGGACATACATAGGTTAAAGAGGAGCATACACATGATTGATATATTAAACCATTCATTATACTTGTATGTAGAGAGATTTTTACTATATAAAAGATATTGGTGTACTTGACATGTTTTCTTGTTTTCAACTCCAGTTAATTTTTAAAGTTTTTTTATAGGATATAGGATATAGAAAAGTCATTTCAGATGTTCAAATGTAGAAATATAAAATGTAAAAGTTGTTTCAAGTGTTTTAAATGTGATGACGCGTACACACGATCGGAAAATCTGCCAGCAAAACTCAGATGAGAGCTTTTGGTATGAAAATGCGACCGTGTGTATTCTTCATTGGTCTTTTTCTGGCGGAATTCCAGCCAGCAAAAGATTGACAGCATGTTCTCTATTTTATCCCAAAATGCTGTACAAATTCCGACGCGCAAAATTTCTACGCATGCTCGGAAACAGTTCGACGCATTCTCGGAAACAATTCGAAGCATGCTCAGAAGCATTGAACTTAATTTTCTTGGCTCGTTGTAGTGTTGTATGTCACCGCTTTCTACACGGTCGAAAGTTCACAGAACTTTTGTGTGACCGTGTGTATGCAAGGCAAGCTTGAGCGGAATTTCATTGGAAAAAACATCCAAGTTTTTTTCTGACAGAAAATCCACTCATGTCTACGCGGCATTACTTTTAAAGGAGGGTTATGTTCATGGGAAGCATTTTTTTGGCCACTCGGTAATGGAGACAAAAGCACACAAATTGTGAGATAACTGCAGCACACAAACTAACAATAAGCACTCATTCACACCTTCCCCGCACAGTGTATTGCAGTAAGGTACACTTTAAGGTGTGTGTTACTGCAACACATTTTAACTCATGTTAAATGCCACCTCAATACTCAAAGGTTACACAACTCCAATGCACATGCTTTGCAGTGCATCACAACATGTGGTAATACACTAGAAGTGGTGCACGTTGTTTTTTGCACATATTGTTGCATTGCCAGCCATTCATGTTGCAAAAAAGCATACATTGACAGACATGTGGTAATGCAATGCATTAGGGCTTCAAGGTCCTAAATAGGCCTTAGCCATTAAGTATATATGTACCATAATAAATATAATATGAGTGAAAATGACTTCTTCTAACACAGACACCTGTTCTAGTAAAAACTGTTTAAGATGTAATTTCTCCTCACTTTGGAGAAATTTTATTTTACTTATCTTTTCTCACATCATTTTAAAGACAAAAACAAAGTTTAACAACCGTGTGCGCCTAAACTACCTCACATTATATCACTTGTATGAACCACACCCATTATCCCAATAGGTAAAACAAAAGTTATTCTGGTATGAAAATAGAAAGATTAGCCCTAATATTGCTGAATAAAACTGTCCTTCTGATGATCATATTTACACTGCTGTATCCTCTGCAGTACCCTAATTCTTGTAGTAAAGCCCTGGCCAGTGCCCTTTGTCTCTTATCAATCTGGGCCTAACCTTGTTATTTCTATTTGTCTTGCTGCTGTTTTCTCTTAATTCTTGTAGTAAAACACCTCCCTATATTCTTTTTCTCTAGTACAATTTAGTCAATTCTCCCTCAATAAACATGAACTGCTGCTGGCAAGTTTTACACTGCTATATCATCTGCGGTCTTTAAATTCCTAATGAGAGTTTGAAATAAATTGTCTTGTGACAGGACATTTTTGTCTCAGGAAGAACAGGGGCAGCTTCACCAAACAACAGGTACATTTAAATGTATTTCTGCAGGACAAAGTGGGTCTATTATTGTTTGATGAATAAACATGTGTTACTACTAAAAGCACCTTTTTTTTCAAACAGAAATGATTCAAATTGAGGTGCTGTAATAGGTAAGACAAGCTGATTGTAAAAAAAAAAAAAAAAAAAAGAAAACAATTCCAGAGCCAAATATTCACTGCCATTGTATGCTGTCACTGTGTATTGTTCTGTAGCATCACATACAGCTTTAAGGCACCTCACAAGTATTCTACTTAAAGGATTCCTGTATTTTTAATGTTAAGTGAAATGCACAGAAAGACCCTCACCTGACTGTGTGGCATTTTTTTCTGCATCGGTACATGTTCCACATGGCAATGCCCAGCTACCCATTGCCCTTTTCACAGTTTTTTTCCCATTGGCTCTACAAATAGCCAGATGTTACTACCAGGATCCACCCTCCATTGACTGGCATTTGCCACTAAGGTTGGGTTTACTGAACTGAATCAAAACAGATCCCCCTATACCAAATGGTCAGCTAACTGCTACCAATTTAATTCCTCTGCAGGCAGTTCCTCTGTGAATTTTTTTTTTTTTGTGCAAACCAAGATGATACATTTATCATTACAAATGGTAAATTTAGTAGACATTTATCTGTAGACAGAACAGTATGGTTACACAGCTCATGGGTTCATGTGACTGAATCTTTTTGAGGATCACAAAACATTGCTTTACCATCTCCAGTCTCTTTTGTCATTGATAATATATGTATAGTGTCACCTGTTGTTTATGCTAATGATGAGAGACTACAGCCATTCATTTTCAATGAAGGTACACTCCTATAGTCTTCCCTCCACATATTAGAATGTTAATGAACTTGTCCTGGCTGTGACTCCGATGGAGAGCTAAACAAAGAGAAGCTGAAACTATCTATGTAGACTGTGAAGATGCCTTTTGTGAAGTAGATCACACCTTTTTAACCAATGAAAAGCGAGCATATGTTACTGAATAGCAGTGAAATAAATAAAAGGTGAGGCTGGGCTCAGTCACTTACAAGAACTGCTGGTCAAGAGAACTACTAAGGAAACTACTAAGGGATCCTATACTACATTATACCAGGTAGGTACACTTTTTCTGATTGTACACTTGTACGGTTTAGATGATTGTATATGTTTATCTATGAACAATGAACCGTGATCTATGGTGTCAGCAGGTGGAATACATTGCTGCACATTTTTTCTGATCGGTTTCAAAACAAAAAAAATCCAAGCAACAGATGCAATTAGAAACTATACAGTATATACTTCACATAGTAGTTTTTTTTTTAAATTAGACATTTCTATACAACAAAATTTCATAACATATGTATTTTTTCATATAACAACTGAAAAGTATTAGCTCTTTAAATATATTTGTGACCATTTTATCTTGATCATTTTGCTGTCTTTTGATACACTTCTTGTTTGTATGCCACCCAAATATTACATTTAACATTTGTGCATCAATGCACATTTATGGGTTTTACTATCAGTTATATTTATATTTATATACCATCATTTTATAATGACATAGATTCATACTGGAACTTGTGATGGTTTTGTTATGTGTTCCACAGGTAACTCTGATTTATAAGGACCAACAGTCTTCTCAAATTCCTGTTCAGATTAAAAATGCATGTACGTTCTATAATAATAAAAATATATCCGCATGCAGGCTAAATGAGGGGATTGTAGTTTAGAATGTTCACACAATAAATTACCAGTCATTTGCAGAAGAAATAAGTGAACACAAATTCGTTTTTTACGTGGCTTGCTAATTGAAGTAACATTCATACAACGTATTGGGTGATAATTATCAAGTATTTTAGTTAATCGGCCTTACTTTATCAGTGTTACCATTTTTGTATACTAATATCTTCACTCATATAACATTGTATCACATTAGTTGTAACATTCATATGTTAGAAAGTTATACATCACTGTTTATTCATAATCTTGCCCCTCACCTTTATACTTTCTCATTTTACAAGCAGACTCTGTGTCTCTTAGGTCTCACCTGTAAGAATAATATACTGTATAGAACATATTGTAAAATAGGTAAACCAGGAGCTCAACCAAATATATACCAGTCCCCATAAAATAGGTATAATTACTGAAGCAAGGTGGTGATATATTTACTGAGACGAGGTGGTGATGGAGAGATTGGGAGTAAAACAATCCATGTGTTGAGCTGTCATTCAGAAGGGTTTGAGAAGATCACTGTACAGTTTCTCTAAATATATACAGTATATGCAACTATCTCTCTAGCTTAGGATCTAAGATTTGTGATTTTGTTCATATGACTATTACAGCTGTCTTAAGGCACAGTTAACAGTGATTACTTTTTGATATATACAGCGGGTAAAATAAGTATTAAATATGTCACCATTTTTTAGGTAAATCTATTTTTAAAGGTGCTATTAACATTACATTTTCACCACATGTCGGTAACAACCCATGCAATCCATACATACAACAAAATAAAAATATAATACGTTTAAAAATTAAGTTATGTTTAACTAGTAGCTGACCGCCCACTGTCAAATGACGGCGGGACGGTGCAGCTCTTGTGGCGGGCCGCCGTCATATGACGGCACTCGCTTTTTGGCCACTATGGGGCGCGCGCCCGCCGCGTACCTGGGGACCCGATGCGCATGCCCGGCGGTCGCGATGACCGCCAGGCACCCGCGATTGCCCGGTAATCGAGCAGGACGTGGATCTGTGTGTTTGTAAACACACAGATCCACGTCCTGTCAGAGGAGAGGTGACCGATGGTGTGTCCCTTGTACATAGGGACACCGATCGGTCCCCTCCCCTAGTCAGTCCCCTCCCCCCACAGTTAGAATCACTAAGATAGGGTACATATTAACCCCTGCAGCGCCCCCTAGTGTTAACCCCTTCCCTGCCAGTCACATTTATACAGTAATCAATGCATTTTTATAGCACGGATCGCTGTATAAATGTGAATGGTCCCAAAAATTTGTCAAAAGTGTCCGAAGTGTATGTCGCAGCCACGATAAAAATCGCAAATCGCCGCCATTACTAGTAAAAAAAAATAATAATAAAAATGCTATAAATCTATTCCCTATTTTGTAGACGCTATAACTTTTGCGCAAACCAATCAATATACGCTTATTGCGATTTTTTTTACCAAAAATATGTAGAAGAATACGTATCGGCCTAAACTGAGGAAAAAATTTGTTTAAAAAAAAAAAAATTGGATATTTATTATAATAAAAAGTAAAAAATATTATGTTTTTTCAAACTTGTCGCTCTTCTTTTGTTTATAGCGCAAGAAATAAAAAACGCAGAGGTGATCAAATACCACCAAAAAAAAGCTCTATCTGTGGGGAAAAAATGATAAAAATTTTATTTGGGTACAGACCGTACAATTGTCATTCAAAATGCGACAGCGCTGAAAGCTGAAAAATGACCTGGTCAGGAAGGAGGTGTTTGTGCCTGGTAGGCAAGTAGTTAATAACCTGGAATGACACAGGGAAAAAGTATTGAGCATGCTAACTGAAATTGAATTAATAATTTGTACAGCATCCTTTGTTGGTAATGACAGCTTCAAGATGCCTCCAGTATGGAGAAACTAGTTGCATGCATTGCTCAGGTGTGATTTTGCCCCATTCATGGGCCTCTTCTATGAACTCTGATCATTAGTTCTTTCCATAGATTTTCTATTGGATTTAAGTCAGGTGGTTGGCTGGGCCATTCTAGCAGCTTTATTTTCTTTCTTTGAAACCAATTGAAAGTTTCCTTGGCTTTGTGTTTGGGATCATTGTCTTGCTGAAATGTCCACCCTCATTTCATCTTCATCATCGTGGTAGATGGCAGCAGGTTTTTATCAAGGATGTATTGGTACATTTTTTCATTCATCCTTTCTTTAATGATATGAAGTTGCCAGTACCGCATACTGAAAAAATCCCTACACCATGATGTTCCCACCTCCAAACTTCACTGTTGGTATGGGGGTGTTTTTGGGGTGATGTGCAGTGTCATTTGGCCTCCAAACATGGTGTGAATTATGGCATCCAAAGAGTTCCATTTTGGTCTCATCTGACCAGACCATATTCTCCCAGTATTTCACAGGCTTGTCTAAATGTTGTGCAGCAAACTTTAAACCAGCTTCAACATGCGTTTTCTTCATCAATGGAGTCTTGCGCGTTGAGCGTGCATACAGGCCATGGCAGTTGAGTGCATTACTTATTGTTTTATTTGAAATAGGGTTGTCCCGATACCACTTTTTTAAGACCGAGTACAAGTACCGATACTTTTTTTCAAGTACTCGCCGATACCGATTACCGATACTTTTTTTTAATGTCATGTGACAGTTTTCAAAGCACAGTACAGATTAGGTGGCACTGACATGCAGCACTGATGAGCACTGATAGGGTTGCACCGATACCATTTTTTTGACACTGAGTCTTTTTTTTTTTTAGTACTCGCCAATACCGATTACCGATACCTATCACCTAGAAAGAGTAGGTAAAGGGGTGGTTTGGGGGGAGTTGGATGAGGCTGGGGTGAAGATGTGCTAGATGAGAAAAAAAAGAAGGGCTGATAAAGTGAGGAGGGGAGTCACAATCCTACTACTGCTCTATATTCTAATAAAACAAAACAAAATGTATGCGCTGCCACGTAAATAAACATGATTGAAAATATTCATCTGGTGCAAACACCCAGTGTATGCTCCCCACCAAAAATAAGTATAAATATATGTGCTGCTGTGTCAAATCCTAATTATATAGTTTTAATAACATAAAACAAAAATTACTGGCAAAGAAAAGTGAATATTGATGCCTAAATATATCTTGGCGTGTTAATAATCTGAAAATTAGCATCTATATAGTGTCCATGCATGAACAAAATTTCATACGTAATACATATTGTTTTATTTACAACTTCCCACTGGTTGGTGAAACCAAAACTCCAGTGCAAACAGTCCTATTTGCTGGAATTACATGGACACTATAGATAGTAATTTTCAGATTATAACACACCAAGATATATTTAGGCATTGATATTAGACTTCACTTTTCTATGTCAGTTTTTATGTCAGTATTTAGCACTATATAGATAATTAGTGTTTGACACATGAGGGGGGGGGGGATCTATTCACACACTGACCTGCTGCAGTGGTGCTGGCCGTGTGTCTGCGCCTCTGCTTGCTGGAGAGGGGGAGGGGGGGGGGACACAGGGCACAGGGAGAAATCTCGATGTGTGCAGAGCCATGCAGCTGACAATGAAAGGACAGATCTATGCTGAGGTCACACAGAACTTACTCCTGCTAACCGAACTGTGACAGAAATAGCGGAGCCGCGATGAGCAGAGCTGAATGTGAGAGCTGCACCCAGCAGGAGGGGGGAGGACAGTGGGATGGGGGGAGCTGGGCTTGCTCACCTCTAATGCAGGAAGTTTCCACAGACCTGCGGTCCCGAGCCTGGTGATAGCTGGCGAGAGGGGAGGAGGAGGCGGGGAGGGAAATCCTGAGGACACGTGATTGGTTGTTAAGGACTCGGCAGCCCCGTTCCTTAACAACCAATACTTGCCAGCATTTTTTTCTTTACTTTTCAGCTGTTAGCAGGGAATTCCTGCTGACAGCTTAAGTTACCGAGCCGAAGGTATCGGTTTTGGGTATCGGGGCATTTGCATGAGTAACGATACTCGTGCAAATGCTTAGTATCGGCACCGATACCGATACCAGTATCGGTATCGGTGCATCCCTAATTTGAAACAATTGTTCCTGCTAATTTGAGGTCTTTCTGAAGCTCTCCACAGGTGGTCTTTGGCTCTCGGACAACTTTTCTGATAATTCTTTTCACTCCTCTATCAGAAATCTTGCAAGGAGCACCTGGTCGTGGCCAGTTTATGATGAAATGTTGTTTTTTCCACTTTTGGATTATGGTCCAGACAGTACACACTGGAGCAGTCAGAAGTTTAGAAATCCTTCTGTAACCAATGCCATCAGTATGCAATTTGCAACAATAAGGTTGTAAAAGGTCTTGAGAGCTCTTTGCTTTTACCCATCATGAGATGTTTCTTGTGTGACACCTTGGTAATGAGACACCTTTTTATTGGTCATCAGGTGAGACTGGACCAGCTGATTTTAATGTGCACTGGCAAGGGGCAGGATTGCATTCTAATTACTGATAGATTTCAGCTGGTGTCTTAGCTTTCCATTCCTTTTTGCACCACCATTTTTTCATGTGTTCAATACTTTTTCCCTGTGTCATTCCATTTATTTACATATAAATTAATTTCTGAACTGAATTGTTTTGGTTTCTTTGTATGTATGGATTGTTACTGACATGTGATGCAAATGTAATGTACATAGCATTTTTAGAAATATATTTACCTAGAAAAATTGTGACGTGTTTAGTATTTATTTTAGCCCCTGTATATTTATTTATATCTATCTATCTACCTATCTATCTATCTATCTATCTATCTATCTATCTATCTATCTATCTATCTATCTATCTATCTATCTATCTATCTATCTATCATCATTAACCACTTGCATCCCCAGGACTTTTTCTCCCTATTTGAGTTTTTATTTTATTTTTTATTTTGTTGGTGTATCATTCCAAAAATTTTATCTCAAAGCAGTATTAAACCCAAAAGAAAAACATTTCTTGTATCACAGCTTACCAATTTTTAGATGTGATGGCTGCATTTGTTTTCTTTTTTAGACTTGCTTTTTTCTATTTTCATTTGGTGATCCAGCCAGTAAGGCTATTGTTTTTTAAAAGAACAAGCTCTCTTGCAGTTACAGGGATGAGGCAAACAATTTAACACTGGTAGAGGTGCTTACAATGATTTTATTTTATTTATTTATGTAAAAAATTTATCCCAAAAGAAAAAGAACAGTTAGTTGTAGCTGATTATAAAGTATTAGTTGGAGTTTGACATCAGTTTGATAGTGTATTTAAATCTGCTAGTCCATCTAACACTCCCCAACCCCTAGTTTGACAATACTGCTGTCCTAAAAGTGCCCCCTGTACTCCTTCATCCAGAGTGGGGGCGCTCTAATACAGGAGGTGTGTTACTGGCCAGATCACCAGGTGAGAACAGAGGGAAAAAAACCTGAAAAGAAAACTTATTCAGCCACCACATATAACGATTGGTAAGCCATTTTTGGGTTTAATACCACTTTAAGCTGACCTTCCACTGATCAAAATCCAGCCAGTGCAGCAGGGACTGACTGAATTTCAATCATTGTGTGGCCATCAGTGTTAATTTTGGCAGCAAATTTCAATTTCCTTTAGTCTTAGTATTTTGACTAAAATGCCATTTTAGTTTTAGTCCCATTTTAGTCATCTGCAATTGTTTTAGTTTTAGTCGTATTTAGTCGACTAAATCTGCAGTACATTTTAGTTGACTAAAATGCCCTACATTTTTTTATCAAAAATATGTAGCATATTACACCATACACCAATACATATTGGCATACATTTATGAAGAAAGTTTTGTTTTTAATTTTTTATTGGATGTGTTTTACAGCAGAAAGTAAAAAAATATATATATTTTTTTTCTTTGTTGGATTTTTTTGTTTACAATGCAAAAAATAAAAACTGCAGAGGTGATCAAATACCACTAAAATAAAGCTATATTTAAGAGAAAAAAAAGGACAAACATTTTATTTGGGTACAGCTTTGCATGACTGTGCAGTTATCAGTTAAATAAGCACAGTGCCGTATTGCAAAAAATGGCCTGGTCAATCTTCCAGAGGGCAAGCAGATAAAGTCCAATCGTGACAAAATTATACATTAAAAGCAAACAAAATTGTGAACTACATTTGAATAACAATTGAATGTTCTGACAATTTTTGTATGAATTTTTCTAAGAATTTTTGTACAAATTTTAATTTTGAAATACTAGTAGTGTATGTCCAGCTTTACTTTGAAATAATTTACTTGTGATCTTGATGAAGGGCTGGTCACCATAAATTGTAGCTCATCATAATGACAACTTGTGCAAACATTTCCAATAAAGAGAGAGCATTAAAAAAAAAACTTGTTAATGATGTTGCATACCTATGTCATGTGGAAATCGCTCAGTCTTTCAGGACTCCAGCCATCCTGTCTATATATATATATATATATATATATATATATATATATATATATATATATTTATATGTATATACACACACACACACACACACACACACACTATATTGTCAAAATTATTGTGATACCTGCCTTTACATTCCCGTAGACACACTCCTAACCCTTGTGGACAGCCTTCCCAGAAGAGTTGAATCTGTTATAGCTTCAAAGGGAGGGCCAACTCAATATTGAACCCTACGTACTAAGACTGAAATGCCATTATATTTCATGTGTGTAAAGGCATGCGTCTCAATACTTTTGACAATGTAGTGCATATACATTTGAACTGTGATTGGAAAACAATCAATTCTGGTTTAAAACTCTATAATGTTATTCCCAAATTGATATTCATCTGTATTCAATATTTGTTCCATAACAATTTTTTATTTTCATTTTCCTATAGATCTTAATCAGCTCTATATGATCCATGAGAAATCCTTCAGCAAAGCTCAGTAACCATCAGAGAATTAACACAGGAGAGAAGACTTCAATACTCAGAATTTAACAAGTGCTTTTCAGAGAAGACATTTTTTTGCCACCAGAAGAAGATCCAGAAAGGAAAAACATGTTTAAATGTTTGAAATGTGATAAGAATCTCTCAACAAAGGCAAATTGTATTATACACATGAGGACCCACACAGGAGAGAAGCCATTTGGATGCTCAGAATGTGATAAGTGTTTCTCATCAAAGGGAAGTCTTACTGCACACAAGAGAATTCACACAGGAGAGAAACCGTATAGATGTTCAGAATGTAATGAGAGCTTCTCACAATTGACATCTCTTTCCTACCACCGGAAGAAGATTCACCAAGGAGAAAAAACATTTAAGTGCACAGAATGTGACATGTGTTTCTATATAAAGTCAACTCTTATTTCTCATCAAAAGAGACACACAGGAGAGAAGCCATTCAGATGTTCGGAATGTGATAAGTGTTTCTCATTAAAGGGAAATCTTACTGCACACCAGAGAATTCACACAGGAGAGAAGCCCTTTGGATGCTCAGAATGTGATAAGTGTTTCTCATCAAAGGGAAATCTTACTGAACACCAGAGAATTCACACAGGAGAGAAACCATATAGATGTTCAGAATGTACTGAGAGCTTCTCACAATTGACATCTCTTTCTTACCACCAGAAGAACATTCACCAAGGAGAAAATACATTTAAGTGCACAGAATGTGACATGTGTTTCTATAATAAGTATAGTCTTATTGTTCATCAAAAGAGTCACACAGGAGAGAAGCCATTCAGATGTTCAGAATGTGACAAATGTTTTGCTGAAAAAGCTACACTTAAGCAACACCAAAGGATTCACACTGGGGAAAGGCCATTTATGTGCTCAGAATGTGATCAATGCTTTAGACAAAGTGCTCATCTTATAAACCACAAGAAGATTCACACTGGAGAGAAGCCATTTAGATGTTCAGAATGTGACAAATGCTTTGTGCAAAAATCTAATCTTACTCAACACCAAAAAGTTCACACAGGAGAGAAGCCGTATAGATGTTCAGAATGTGACAAATGCTTTGTAGAAATGAGGTCTCTTGCTATACACCAGAGTGTTCACACAGGAGAGAAGCCATATCGATGTTCAGAATGTGACAAATGCTTTGTAGAAATGAGGTCTCTTGCTATTCACCAGAGGGTTCACACAGGAGAGAAGCCGTATCGATGTTCAGAATGTGACAAGTGCTTTGTAGAAATGAGGTTTCTTGCTATACACCAGAGGATTCACACAGGAGAAAAACCTTTTAAATGTTTGGAATGTGACAAGTGTTTTACACAGAAGACACATCTTACTACACACCAGAGGATTCACAAAGTAAAAGAAGCTGATTCAATTAGTTAAATATGAATGTTATAAATATTTCAGATGTTGCATATATCTGCTTAAAGCTGATCTCCAGCTTTCATTGAATTAAAATTCATTTAGAGCAAGCTGGTCCAAACTAACTATTTATTTCACTAAGATATGCATCGGCACTGCTTAACCACTCACAGGCAGCTTTGTATTTTCTGAATGAATTCAAAGCTTCTTTTGATTGGCTGAGACAGGGAATTTGATGTCATCCGCCCACCTCTCCAGCTCAGTCATTCAGAGGAAGCTTTGTATTCCTTCAGAAAATGCAAAGATTTCTGTGAATGGCTGAGAAGCTTTTGTTCTGGGTGTGGGACAGGAAGATCCCATCTCATTGCCAGAGCACAGCACTTTATACTGTATGTAGATGAGGCTACATACAGCTTATACAGTGCTAGGAGCAGCTTCATGTCTTAGTGATGTAAATAGTTTGTTATGCCGCGTACACACGAGCGGACTTTCCGACGGACTAGGTCCGATGGTCTTTCCGACGGACTTTCAACGGAGTTCCGATGAACTTTTCGAATGAACGGACTTGGCCACACACAATCACACTAATTTCTGATGGATTCGAACGTGATGACGTACGACCGGACTAGAATAAGGAAGTTCGTAGCCAGTAGTCAATAGCTGCCCTAGCGTCGTTGTTTGTCCGTAGGACTAGCACACAGATGAGCGGGTCCAGCGGAGTTCCTGCGGGAAAATTTAAGGCATGTTCTATTTCTAAAGTCTGTCAGATTTTTCGACAGCAAAAGTCCAATGGAGCCCACACACAATCGAATTGTCCGACGGATTTGTTCCGTCGGACCTTTGCTGTTGAAAAGTCCTCTCGTGTGTACGCGCCATTACACCTAGTTGGTCCAAAAAATTATTTAAAAAAAAAATTAAAAAAATTATTAAAATTGTCACTAAAAGCAGGAGATCACATTTAAATACAACAAGGGCAACAAATGAGGGAATTGCTTTGAAGAATGACATGACTCTTTTCAAAATATGTTTTAGCTTTTGTGCTCTAATTAGATAAAGATTATTTATAATGTTTTATTTAAGCGCACATTTCATACTTGCATGTAGAACATTTGTTTTCTATTTAAACATCTTTTGTATTTTTTTTTTTACTTCAATAAAATGCATGACTACAAAAACATGAGATTACAAAAGTGTGAGAACATAAAAATACATCTATGGTGTATGCACTTTTCTACATTACCTATAACCTGTGACTGAGACATTGCTAAATGACTTACATGTAAAATTAAACAATTTTTCTCACTTGTATAATAAAAAGTCCTAACAGGGAGAGCCGGTTCACACTGGGACGGCTTGTCAGGCGACTTAGCGACTTAGCCGCCTGACAAGTCGCGTTCCGTTCTGTACAATGGAACCGTTCTAAAAGGAGCGACTCAAGTCGCTCCGACTTAGAAAAAGGTTCCTGTACTACTTTGGGGGCGACTTGAGGTGGCTTGCATTGACTTCTATATAGAAGTCATTTTGCAAGTCGCCACTCGTGTGCAGGTCGCCTGAGGCAGTCGGGCTGCAAGTCCGTCGGCTCTTAAGGGTTGATTTGCTTAAAATGCTAAATCTGGTGCAGCTGTGCATGGTAGCCAGGTTCTAACTTCAGATTGCTCATTTAGCTTTGAAAGAAGCTGAAAAAAGTTGAAGCTGTACTAGATTTTGCACTCTCCAGTTTTAGAAAAGCAACCTCTTAACCCTTTCGCTGTCAGATCCGTACATATTACAGACCGGACAGCAGGGGGTTTAACACACAATCCAGTGGATGTCCGTGATGTCTGCAATGTCCCTTCCGGGTCAGCATCTAGGTGTCCCTGACTAGCTTCACCAGGAAGTAATGTTTTGCAATTTGATCTGCATTGCAAAGCATTCAGTGGAGTCCAAACAAGACATGCATATCTCAACAAAGAGAGCCTGTCACCTAAAAATCATCACATGTGAAAAAAAAAAAAAAAACATTTATTTATTTTTTTTGCAAAAAAAATAAGTTACACCCAAGCTCATAAAAATTCCCCCAAAAATTTTTGAGGCCCCCCACCTCCACATATACCCATGTATGAATGTAAACGCATGCGTCGGGGGGCGCCTACCTGTGAAAACATAGATTGTAATACACGTTACATATCGCCACGCACACTGGAGTGAGAGCAATAATTCTTGCACAAGACCTAATCCGTAACACTAAACTGATACCTATAGGTTGCTTTCGAAGTGTTGCCTATAGAAAATATAGGGTACTGAAGTTCCCTTGTGTTTTTAACTTAAATTTTGCGTTTCCTAGACCTTTGCGTTAATATCATGTGACAGAAAAATTGGATCTATATAAGAAGTGTGATAGCGCTGCTGAAAACTACAAATGATAAATAGTGAAACTACTGATGTTGACAATGTCAATAATAGACATGCAATAAAAAATAATGTGCTCAATGAATAGTCCAAATAAATAAAACATTTTGATGAACTGATTGAATAAATGGATAGTCTTCTTATACACTGAGCAAAATTATAAACGCAACACTTTTGTGTTTTCCCCTATTTATCACGATCTGAACTCAAAGATCTAGGACTTTTTATGTACACAAAAGGCCTATTTCTCTCAAATATTGTTCACAAATCTGTCTAAATCTGTGTTAGGCCCCTTTCACACCGGGGCGTTTTTCATGCGGTGCAGCGCTAAAAATAGCGCCTGTTCACCGCATGAAAAAATCCTGCCCCTTTAACTCCAGTGTGAAAGCCGGCGGGCTTTCACACTGGAGCGGTGCGCTAGCAGGATGACAAAAAAAGTCCTGCTAGCAGCATCTTTGGAGCGGGATAGGAGCGGTGTGTTCACCGCTCCTATACCGCTCCTTCCCATTGAATAGAATGGGACACCGCGGTAATACCGCCGCAAAGCGCCGCTACGGCGGCGCTCTGCGGGGGGTGTTTAACCCCTTTTCGGCCGCTCGCGGGGGTTAAAACCGCACCGCGAGCGGCCGAATACCGCGGTTAAAACGACGGTAAAGCAGCGCTAAATATAGCACTGCTTTATCGTCACCGCGGCTCACCGCCCCAGTGTGAAAGGGGCCTTAGTGTGTTAGTTTGTTAAGATAATTCATCCACCTCACAGGTGTGGCATATCAAGATGCTGATTAGACAGCATGATTATTGCACAGGTGTAACATAGAAAGAGGAAAGGAGAGTGCACCATCCTTGTGCATTACCAAAGATAAAATGTATTCAAAACTATAACAGCAGTAGTCATACAAACAAACGTATTAAAAAGGCTTGTCAGTACACCAGAAAATGGAACCGCGTCCCTAAACACCTGCAACCTGGACCGGATGTTGAAGGGGACCAGATAAGTCAGTTGCGATGCCATCTGGTCCCCTTCAACATCCGATTCAGGTTGCAGGTGTCTATGGACACGGTTCCATTTGCTGGTGTACTGACAAGCCTTTTTAACACATTTGTTTGTGAGTATGACTACTGCTGTTATAGTTTTGAATACATTTTATCTTTGGTAATGCACAAGGTCGGTACGCCCTCCTTTCCTCTTTCTATGTTTCAGTTCCAAGGATACCCAATGTTCTGAGGAGGGCAGCAAGACCACTGGCGTTCCACCCGATATCCAAAGGGTTGGCTGTACCACCTACCTATAGACTAAGCCGCCAAGCGCAGGAGTTAGTGTTGTTTTATTGCACAGGTGTGCCTTAGGCTGGCCTATTGGGGGGGTCCGGGGGGTCCAAAAACCAGTCAGTATCTGCTGTACCTCATGCTGTGCAGCGCATCTCCTTTGCATAGAGTTGATAAGGTTGGTGATTGTGGCCTGTGGAATGTTGGGAAGGAGATGTCATTTTACAGAGGACAAACACTGGACAAGTGCCAACATTGAAAAACTCATGCAGTTGCCCCCCACCCCTCTTGTCTCCTATGGGATAGGGGATATATGAGGTATCATTCTAGCAGGCGTGACTCTGTGTGACTGTGATCCCCGGGGCCTCTCCTCTACCCATGTCTACCCTGGCAAGGCTGCATTAATGGGCACTGATGAGCCAGGCAGCAACCAGAAAGTGTTCTTTACCCCTTAAGTTTTGTTCTAAGCCCTTGGCCTTTGGCCCACCTAGAATCACCCCTGTAGGTGGCTAAATGAGTTTGAAGTTATCACTTACAATTTTGGGGGGAAGATGGTCATGTTGTCTCCCCTGTTGGGGCCCAGGCAAGGGTAGCCTCCCTTTGTCCCCTCTGGTGTCTTGTCTGTAGCCTAATTTGTTTGTGCTTCCCTGATGAAAGAAGAGTAAAAGCTGTTAAAAAAATAAAATAAATATCTGCTTTATATTTTACTTCATCTTTACAAAAAATTCTGACAATGATTAGAGAAAACATTATCTCGAATTTTCAAAACCTACTTGGAGAAAGCACATATACAGACAGCTAATTTACACATATACATATTGGTTAGATACAAATATTGCTCCTAGGCAGTGATTTCTATCTGTGTGGGGGGTGGTTTAAAGTGGAGTTCCAGACATTTCTGCGTTTATTAAAAGTCAGTAGCTACAAAAAGTGTAGCTGCTGACTTTTAATAAACACACACTCCTCTGTCCCACGGTCCATCAATGCGGCCGTCCAAAGCCTCGCTTGTCTCATACTCTTCTCCGTGGTGCCGGCATTGCAAGTGTGGGCACCCAGCTGCAACAGCTTGCGGCTTCACAGCCGGGTGCGCACTACGCATGTGCGAGTCGCATGTCCTGAATGGCCAGGCAATCTTCTGGGACCTGTGACATGTCCCAGAAGGTTGCAGGGAGGGAGGAGAGAGTGGCGCCCCTAGTGGACTTGAGAGCTGGGTACGTTTTAACTGGAGGAAGAGAGAGATCTGTGTTTCTGATTATCAGGAATACAAAATCTCTCTCTTCCTCTCTGACAAAACGGCGGTCTGCCTTGGTTACATAGGCAGACAACCGTTCTGCCTCTCCAGTGAACAATCGGCGGGTCCTGGCAGCCATCACGGCTGCCGGACCTGCTGATTGGCTCCTGCTGTGTCCAATCACTCTCATAACACCATTAGGCTACACTTAGCTGGAATCCAGCATTTCTTGTCTTTACAGGACCCCGGTAATACTATACAGCCGCCACCTGACTCGATTTCAAAACCACTATGTTCTTCAACTCGTAGTCTCCAAAACTGAACAATCCAGACCTGGGGTCAACATCAACCTCTTTTAGACTTTTCCGTCCAGCCCCCTGAGTGGCAACCAGTTCATTAGTCATGTTAAAATCCTACTGCTTAACCTAGGCCTGGACCCCGATCGGTACTTCAGACATTCCTTCTGGAGCAGAGCAGCCTCAGCTGCATCCCAGCATGGTGTACCAGATCATGTCATCAAGAAACTCGGCAGATGGAAACCCCCCTGCTTCACTCGATACATTCCAAACCCTCAGGTAGAAATTACACAAGCCTTTACCAAGCTTGCTCAATGATACCCTTTTCTTGGCATACCGACCAGCCGAGCAAGGCACACCTCAGGTCTATGTTATGTTGTGAGTCTTGTCGTGTGTTTATGTGATCAATATTTGTCTCGGTTGAAAGGCTTCGACCATAAATTAGAAGGCCAGTATGGTGGCCTGAAATTATGGAAGGATTCTGGGAGATATTTAAGCAGCCCACTCGCCAGTGCTTTTTGTTGGTTCCAGTGCACGATACCCTCCCTTCCATCCCCTTTTTCAGGGCACTTCGCAGCACATTCCTTGACACAATCTCCTATTATTATCTTGGGTATGCCCTATTTTCTTGGCATACCGACCAGCCGACCAAGGCACACCTGAGGTCTATGTTATGTTGTGAGTCTTGTCGCGTGTTCATGTGATCCATATTTGTTTCGGTCAAAAGGCTTCGACCATGAATTAAAGAAGATAATATCTGAATAAAACAAGAAAAATTACATCACACTATAGATTTAAATGATGCACAGTAATTAAAAAATCCTTTGTCATGGTGACCTTTTATATTTACATTTTCTTTGTTTAGAGGATCTGCTTGTGCCTCCTGTATAAGGAATGCAAAATATAGTTCTCATACCATTGTTATTTACCGACACCCCTGATCCCCCACTGTGAGTTTCTGCATCATTCATCTATTATGTTTAGTGTGACATACATAGGTTAAAGGGGAGCATAACATGTAAATGTACTATATATATATATATATATATATATATATATATATATATATATATATATATAGATATATTGTGTCAGAGCAAGGCTCTGTCCCTATGAAAATGGAGTTAAAGTGGACACCGAGTCTGCATATCGGCTGAGTGCAGAGCTACAGGGTATACATTTGAAACAGAGAAAACTGCTCTGGCAGTTTTCTCCAGGTTTTGCTAGTTCTCTATGGAGCTCTGTAGTTTGGAGATCCTTCAGAGTCTTGGGTGGGACGAGATCTCCAACCCTGTGTCCGGGTCTTGTGGACAGCCAGCAGGGTGTGTGCCCAGGTGCACACAGCCCATATAACGAGGGGCTGGTGAGAGCAGAAGGGGGAAGGAAGGTGGAGTTGGAGCAGTGGTTGCTAGTAAGTGTCTCTGTGTGAGGATAGATGCGGTGTACATTAAGAAGCTCAAAGCTGTGTATGTTGAAGGGCTTCAAAGCTGTGTGTGTCTAAGGAGCCATAAGCTGTGTTCATTGAGGGGCTTGAAGCTTTAGGGAGACCAAAGTTGTGTGTACCCAAGACCGTGGGCCTGGAAGATTTGGTGGTTTGAGTTACCAGTACCAATAACAGCAGTGCTGTTGAAGAGTAGCCAGGTGGGCTTGCATTTCCAGTTATGTTTGAATGATGTGTAAACCCCTGCGTGGGATTCCTTAGTGGATTTATCGACTGTTTTTTGTTTTGTTTTTTTGTTTTTTTCATTTTAATAAACGTGGGCTACCAGGCCCTTAACTATACATGCCTGTCTGATGTGGACTTGCCACAGAAGAATGCATCTATCACTGAGATGAACAATTCCCAATGTCACTAATATATATATAAATATATATATATATATATATATATATATATATATATATATAACACATAACGCCACTCATTATAATTTATAACATACTTGAGAGAATTCTACATAATACATATTGAAGTACTGACATGTTTTTGTATTTAATTCCAGTCATTTTTAAAAAGTATTTTATAGGCTGTATAAAAGTAATTTTAGATTGGTGAAAGTAGAAATGTAGAAAAGTTGTTTTGAATGTTAATCCTAAAGGGGTGTAATGTTCATGGGAAGTGTTACAAACCACACGCTAACAAAACTAAAAGCACATATATTTATGAGATAATTGCAGCACACATACTAACAATAAGCGCCTATTCACACCTTTTCAGTACAGTGAATAGCGGTAAGGCACACTTTAAGGCGCATGTTACTACAACGCCTATTAACCGCTTCCCGACCGCCTCACGCAGATATACTGCGGCAAAATGGCATGGGCAGGCAAAATCATGTACCTGTACGTGGCCCTTTAGATGTCTGCCCATGGGTTGCGCGTGTGACGCCAGCGGCGCGATCGCGACCCGGTCGGGAGCTCCGTGACCCCGGCCGCGGGACCAGCGGACCCGATCGCCGCTGGTGTCCCGCGATCGGGTCACGGAGCTGAAGAACGGGGAGAGGTATGTGTAAACAAACCTCTCCCTGCGCCTCCTGCCTGTCATTGATTGGCTGTTCCCGGTCATCGGAAAGCCGATCAATGACGTCAGCCCCGCCCCCTAATGTAAAAAAACACACACACACGTCAGAGCCCATAACCCCTCCCCTCCCCCTAGTGGTTAACTCTTTCACTACAACTGTCATTTTATACAGGAATCAATGCATTTAAATAGCATTGATTGATTGCTGTATAAATGACAATGGTCCCAAAAATGTGTCAAAAATGTCCGATGTGTCCGCCATAATGTCGCAGTCACAATAAAAATCGCTGATCGCTGCCATTACAAGTAAAAAAAAATATTAATAAAAATGCTATAAAACTATCCCCTATTTTGTAAACGCTATAACTTTTGCGCAAACCAATCAATAATCGCTAAGTGCGATTTTTTTTTTTTTTTTTATTTTTTTTTTTTAACCAAAAATATGTAGAAGAATACGCATCGGCCTAAACTGAGGAAAAAAAATGCTGTTTTATATATTTTTTGGGGATATTTATTATAGCAAAAAGCAAAAAATATTGCATTGTTTTCAAAATTGTCGCTCTATTTTTGTTTATAGCGCAAAAAATAAAAACCGCAGGGGCAATCAAATACCACCAAAAGAAAGCTCTATTTGTGGGGAAAAAAAGGACGCCAATTTGTTTTGGAGCCACGTTGCACGACCGCGCAATTGTCAGTTAAAGCGACGCAGTGCCGAATCGCAAAAAGGGGCCTGGTCCTTTGGCTGCCAATTGGTCCGAGGCTGTAGTGGTTAACAAACATTGAATGGTACCTCAGTGCACCAAGGTTACACAGCTCCAATGCTCATGCTTTGCAGTGCATCACAACACATAGGGGGTTAGTTACGAAAGGCAAATCCAATTTTCACTGCAAGTGCACTTGGAAGTGCAGTTGCTCTAAATCTAAGGGGTAGATCTTATATGAAGGGAAGCTCTGCTGATTTTATCATCCAATCATGTGCAAGCTAAAATGCTTTTTTTTTTTTTAATTTTCCTTGCACGTCCCCCTCGGATCTATAGTGACTTTACTTCCAAGTGCAATGCAGTGCAACGTGGATTTGCCTTTAGTAAATAACCCCCATAGTAATATACTAGCATGAGTTGTGGTGTGCTGCATTGAAGGAAATGGCGCATTGTCAGGTGACTTCAGCATCTTCAACAGACTACAGGTACATTTCTTTTATCTGCAGGACAATGTGGGTCTATTATTTTTTATTTTTTGATGGAAAAAAAAAAAACACATCACTACCGAAACCACCTGATATGATTCAGATTGAGGTGCTGTAATAGGTAGGCCTTGCTGATTGTAAAAGAAAAAAAAAATGTTCCCCATGGCAATGCCCAGCTACCCATTGGCTTTTTGTTTTTCAGTAGTTTGCCTATTGGCTCAAAAAATAGCCAGATCTTACTACCAGGTTTCACCCACCATTGACTGGGATTTTCCACTAAGGTTGGGTTTACTGAATTGAAGCAAGACAGACCCCCCCCCCCCAACCCCATACCAAATGGTTCACTAACTGGTACTAATTTTTGTTTCTCTGCAGGCAGTTCCTCTGTGAATTTTTTTTTTTTATTTTTTTTTATTGTTGTGCAAACCAAGCTAATAGTTTGATATTAAGTTAAATATACATTTAGCATTACAAATGGCTGCCTTAATAGACATTTATCTATAGACAGAACAGTATGGTTACACAGCTTATGGGGTCATGTGACTGAATCTTATTGAGGATCACAAAACATTTCTTTACCATCTCCAGTCTCTTTTGTCATTGATTATATATGTAGAGTGTCAACTATTGTTTATGCTAATGATGAGGGACAACGGCCAAATAATTTTCAATGAAGGTACACTCCTATAGTCTTCCCTCCACATATTAGAATGTTAATGAACTTGTCCTGGCTGTGACTGTGATGGAGAGATGAACAAAGAGAAGCTGAAACTATCTATGTAGACTGTGAAGATGCCTTTTGTTAAGTAAATCACACCTTTTTAACCAATGGGAAGCGAGCGCATGTTACTGAATGGTGGTGAAATAAATAAAAGGTGAGGCTGGGCTCAGTCACTTACAGGAACTGCTGGTCAAGGGAACTACTAAGGAAGCTACTAAGGCAGCCCTCAAATTTTCCACTCGCATTTTGCGAGTGGAAAATGAGGGCTTGCGAGCTGGGCTGCTTGGGAGTGGTGGGGCTAGCACCGCTGGCAGGCGGGGTTGATTGGGAGCCGTTCTCCCAGTGATCGCTCCGATAGAGAGCGTGGAGGAAGAGGAGACCCGCGGGATCGCAGAGTGGTATAGCCATTGCCGACTCAGTGTGCCCCCATTTCAGATTCACTGTGTCCCCATTGGTGGCCGGATCATAACAGGAGGAAGCAGAGACCCGCGGGATCGCAGAGCGGTATAGCACGATATAACAGCTTACATTTAAATCTGCTCTGCTCCGCTCGCCGTGACACACAGCCCCGCCTCCTCCTGACCCTGCGCCTGTGATAGACAGTATGCATCCCAGTATTGGACCCGCATTCTGTCTATCACAGGCGCAGGGTCAGGAGGAGGCGGGGCTGTGTGTCACGGCGAGCGGAGCAGAGCAGATTTAAATGTAAGCTGTTATAGCGTGCTATACCGCTCTGCGATCCCGCGGGTCTCCGCTTCCTCCTGTTATGATCCGGCCACCAATGGGGGCACACTGAGTCGGCAATGCTGGGCACAATGAGTCGGCAATGGGGGCACAATTGATCTCCAATGGGGGCACAATTAATCTCCAATGGGGGGCACAATGAATCTGCAATGCTGGGCACAATGAATCTGCAATGCTGGGCACGGTGAATCTGCAATGCTGGGCACGGTGAGTCTGCAATGCTGGGCACGGTGAGTCTGCAATGCTGGGCACGGTGCGGCTGCAATGCTGGGCACGGTGCGGCTGCAATGCTGGGCACGGTGCGGCTGCAATGGCAGGCACGGTGCGGCTGCAATGGCGGGCACAGTGAGATTGCATTGGTGGGCACGGGTCATGCTGCAATAATGGGCACAGGTGAGCCTGCATTGATGGACACTGATGAGGCTGTGCTCAGGGGAACTAATAAAGTTGTTAATATTTATTTTTGTAACTTAATTCTGCATAAAACATTTAGGTATCATTTGTGAGGGCGTGATTAGTGGCAGAAGTAGGGGCAGGGCATGGTAGGGGTTGGGTGGGGAAACTGGTGGCGAGTAATCCTTGAGGCCTGGCTAGTGGCTCAGGACTTGAAATTTTGAGCCCT